>JAVTVY010030355.1:0-127201 GCA_036873755.1 Hanleya hanleyi | reverse complement strand
CGCGTCAAAAAAATGGAAAATTCTCAATTCCAACGGCAACGCAAAACTATAACGCAACCGATACTCAACGCAATGCGAATAGTGTGTTCACCACTTCCTTTTGCAACTTGTTCAATTTGTTGCGACAACGCATATGCGAATCGCATTGCGATGACGGCTCTGGTGTATTCCTACCCTTACACTGTAAAGCCCACCAACATCTGTCTTAACGCATTAAGGCCCCAGAGAGATAGAGAGCTCGGCAGCTCTGATTGGTTGGAATGATCACATGACAAACCTGCAATTGCCACTAATTGAATTTGTAGTGTCGAGGCATCCGTCCTAACACATTAACATCCGTCAACGTCAGTTCCAACGCCTGAACGCCACATCTTAAGCAGACGAACTCTTCGAAGCATTCGCCAAATGGGAACAGCGGGACGAACTCTTCGAAGTATTTGCCAAATGGGAACAGCGCTATCTTTGCACAACGATACATTACCTGCACAATTTTTTCCTAATTTATAGTACATAGATGGGAATGAGGAAATAGCTAACCTTGTCCTGTGGCTTTAATCATCGGACCTTAATCTTTGAAGGAACTGACGTCATCGACGGAGTGAGGTCGTTCGTCTGAAGTGACGTCATCGCACGTCTGGCCGCTCACCCGGTGGTGCTGCCGGTGTCCCGGTGCTCCCTATAGTCCACAAACTGTAGCTTTTAGGTGACACCACCGCGATTATATCACTTCCGGCGATATGCCACTTCCAGTCAAAGGTTAAAGTGACAAGGTAAGGTGGTGTATTCCCTCTTTCCCATATATCTGTGTATGTAGGCAACGTCATTGCCCACGTGACGTCGGGCCAAGGTTAGGCACCGGGTAATGCTGTAACATTGAATATACCGCAAAAATCGGAAAATAAGTATCATTGTGACTTTCAAAATAAAGAATAATGCAACATTGTCAAGGTTAAGTAATGGTTCGTCGCCTAACCTCAGCGTAACGTCACATGGGCAATGACGTCGTTTCCCGCCTCTTTGAAGTTAGAGAGTTACATCTCGGGACTGTCCTGTTAATGGCAATTCTGTGGGATATCACGTGATCATTTAGACCGATCTCAAAGCTTCTGAGCTAACTCTGTGGGGCGTTGAGGCAACAAGGCAGGGGTTGGCTTATCGTTGCATTGAGTGCGGACAAATTTTACCAGACACGATATCATGAGGCACCAGAAGAATATAATTTGGTATGAAGACGAGGTGCCAGAAGCCGATGAGTCCGCTGACGCTTATACCAAGAGTCAAATCACTGGCGCGCACATTCACATGCGCCCTAGCCGTTGCCGCTTGAAATAAAGGGTGATTCCAGGTACCAAGCCATCGTGAAAACCACACAATGGGGTTATGGGGTTACCACCACACATGCCCTAATAATAGAGTCAGAATGCGAAAACAAGTGTTCCAGGAAACGTTGGCGTTACTGTATCTTTGATTGCCAAAATAGCCTTAAAGATGGACCAGTGCAAAAGGACGATGAACATGGACAAGAGCGAATATGACCGAAAAGAATTTACAATGGTGGTTTATCAAATAGTGTCTTCTCAGTGAACAACAGCGAACATGGCCGACGATGCGTCTGATACACGGGCAATAAACATGTTAAATTTATGTAAACACATGATGTGATTAAGGGGATAATAAAATGTGTAATACGAATAAATAGTTGAGGCTGTTGTTATATGTTTCTCATCCGATTGTGTCAAGATGGTAATAAAGTAGAAGCTAGATGTGTGTGGGGTTTTACTCCATAACGTTAGAGCGTCAGTGTTGAGATGGACGTTGGGCAGGCCTCACTGGTTTCTAACACCCCCACTCACTCACTCACTCACTCACTCACTCGCCCGTTCGTTTAGCCACACATTACTTTGACAAAATTCCAGCAGTATTGTAGAGTGCGAGAGCTTTCCTTAGAACCCTACATTTTGACCTGTTATTGCCTGGGCCCAAGATCCTCGTTTGTCTCTCACCGAGGTTTTTCTCGAAAGAGCGTTCCACTTCTTGTTGCGCATCTAACAGCTCAATATGTCACACCACCCAGTCCCAACGGCCGCGAGTCGTACTCTACATCATGAGTCCGATAGCCAAAATCTACAAACCGAAGTTTTTGCTCTCCACAGCAAATATTCTGGCATTTATTTTATGGGTCCACAACAGGCATTTGCATACAAACGATGACGTCATCGGCTAAAATCAGACACTGTTCATGAGACCACCTGAGGCATATTCTACGGCGCGAGTCTAATCGATGCTATTTGCCAAAAAAAAAATCATTTCTTGAGTTTTTGCGACATTGCCATATGTTTTCTGAGTACGATTTCTCATGCACTGTGCGGGCGTGATAACCTGGATCTATATGGTGCGGTCCACACCTAAATGATGTGCGGCTAAACACAGGCATGGGTTCGGGTCTTCGGCCATAAATAGATGTAACAATTTTAACAAAAACTCTGTAAACGTGTTTATTTTCTAAATTGGCACACTCATACCATTATTTCAGGAGACAATTTAGCTATTGAAATTGGAAAGGAAAGACTTGCAATCCTCCTTAAACCTTCTTCAACTTTCCTGAAAATTCCATAAAATGTCTGAAAATGTGTCAAATTCGACCCACAACCCAGAGAAAGCGTATGAAATGATTTTCTTTTTACGCATTTCTCAGTGTTTCTCGTTCAACGGACCTACTCGTTTTTTTTGTGAAATTTTATCGACATAAAGGAATCAACATTTTCGCTCCCCGAAAAAGTGCGGATTTTGGCCTACCAGATATTCAATTCCGGACACGATTAACTCCGTAGTGGCGCGTAGGTGCGATCAACAACCAATTGTTAAATCCTCGTTTGGAGAAATGGTTACGTCCAGCCGGGTGATTCTAACTATACTACCATGCTGTCAAAAACAGGCGATCTTCCTTATTATGAGATTAGGGAGGACCTACTTTGTGCGAAACCGTGGTAAGTATGGACTGCACGCATAGAGACCAAGACTTCCGTCGATACAGCGGCCATGACCTCCGGTCCCACGGTCCAAATGTAGGTCAAATGTAAATAAGAAAGATGCAGTTTCTCTACTAATTTCGCCTACTTAAAACGAAGGAGACGACATGGGAATAGATAATGGAGCAGCAGAAAAAAGGGCACATAGATGCACAATGCCCTACATTCGTGACCTTTGACCTTTCTAATGTCCCTTTCGGTCATCATGTGTCTACGTACCCTTTCGCCAATGCCTGTCATCGAACGCATTTGGCTAATCGGAGAACAGGGCGACTTTTAAACATTTCTACTCATTTCGCAGTTTAACGTTATACAAATAGCCTCGAAAAGATTTTCAAAACTATGTCCAACATAATGACAAGATTGGAACCCCCTTTTCTCCACGTGTCCAAAACCGAGAAATGAAGAGACTAGAGACATGGGAATTTCACCGAATGAGAAGCTTGGACCTAGGCATGGGGATTTCACTGAAGGAGAGGCCTGAATTCTGGCTTCGACCTAGGATAGTGTGGGGAGGCGGAATAGAGCTGTGCAATCGGAAGTGGAACATTTTTTTCTAGAACCAGAGAGCCTAGAGATATGTGGATTTCACTGAATGAGACACCTGAACCTAGGCTTTTGCCCTGAGTAGTTCTGGGGTGAGGAGTTCAGTTGTGCGTCAGCAGCCAGAAGTGCAAGTTTGTACCTAGAACCAGAGAGCCTACAGACCTGTGGATTTCACCGAATGCGAAACTTGGAAACGGGATTTCGACCTGGAGTAGGGTGAGGTGAGGAGTAGTGTTGCGCATGCTCAACCGGAGGTAAAAATTGTATCGAGAGCCGAAGGGCCTAAAGACATCGGCATTGTACCGATTGAGATGCTTGGACCCAGGCTTTCGCCCCATTGTAGTATGGGGAAGGGAAGTAGGGTATGTTGAGGCGTTCACTCCACCAGACGTCCACGGTGCTCATTCATTAACATCAGATGAGTTGGTTGAGCTGAACGGTCAGATCACAGCTCCCGAACTAGCGTAGCTAATTCCGCTTTAGCCGGTGCTAGGGGCCGTGTAGCTACTTCATATTCTCTACATGAACAACTGCAATAAAAGCGCAGCTGAGATACTGAGGCTAAGTCCGAGAGTCCATCATATTCTCGGGCCTGAATGTTGGGTGCCTAGGGATGCTTTCCTGTAGTGTCATAAGGTTGCTTTTTATTCACCAGACGTCATTTTTTCCACCTCTTGCATATCGCTCCAACCCACAACTGGAAGTAGAACTGTACCGAAAACCATGGGGCCTAGGGACATGGGGATTTCAACGAATGATCGAGATACCTGGAGGTAAGGATTTGTGGAATGAGGACTAGGGCTGCGCTTACGCAGCCAGAAGAGGGACACTGTACCGGGTGAGATATTTGGTTTAATATCACACTCAAAGTTATTTCACTCATATGGTGACGGCCAGTTTGGTTGCTGGACGAAGCCAGAGTACCCGGGGATTACCACAGCCCGTCGGTAAGCAAACAACAAACTTTCACCTGGAATCAGCGGGCTAGGGACATGGACAAATCACTGAATGAGACGCTGGACCCAGCCTTTCGAAAGTGAAACACTGTACCGAGAACTAGGGACCTAGCGACATGGGGATTTCACCGACTGAAACGCCTGGACCCAGGCTTCCGCTTTAGTGTAGATTGGGGAGGGGCAGTAGAGCGGGGCATGCGCAACCGGGAATGGAGCATTTTACCGAGAAGCACAGGGTTCTAAACACATGGAGATTTCACCGAATGAGACCCCTGGACCCAGGCTTTCGCCAAAGTACCGTGTAGTGTGAGGAGGAGAAGTAGAGCTGGACGAGGAAAACTGTACCGACAACCAGAGGGCCCAGATACATGTGGATTTCACCAAACGAGACGCCTGGACCCAGGGTTTTCCATGTGGTAGAATGGGTGAGGGAGTAGGGCTTCGCATGTACAACTACTAAGAACCGCAGAGCCTGGAGACATGTGGATTCCACCGAACGCGATGCCTGGTTTTCGCCCTAGTGTAGTGTTGGGAGGGAGAGTAGGTCTGCACATGGGTTTCATCTTGACACTTATTAGATGGTGCGTAGCTCATATGTCATTTCCAGTCACGTGACTGGAAAGGGAAGTGAGTTGACAGAGGTCATATTAAAATTTCAAAGGTCAATCAGAGGTTTTCTACTCTTTCTATTTGAATAGTTCGATTTCAACATGCTAGGTCACTTCCGGCCAGATGACCGGGCCCAGGCATGCGTCATATCGTTTCCCTTTGGACGCGCGGTGGCGCCGCCTGTGCACAAAGGTAGAGAACTCTGAAGGGTAATATAAAACCATGCCCAAGTCGGCCTCGAACTTTGAAGGTGAGAGGTCTAGGTGGGGTTGGTTTGAACGAATATGAACGGATAAGATTTCCTCCTTAAGCTCACACACTGTTCTGGATGACCGGGTGGTTGCCAGTACCATTTGACTTTGACTTTATCAGTAGTAGCGAAGCCACAGAGTCGCCCGGACGCGCACCCAACCCCTTTACATTAACCCTTATGAGTGGGCATGCGGAGGTGAATGTTCCTCGTTCCTTAACCCTATCTGGCCTGGGCTTTTTGAGACCAGTCCAGGCCTGGGGGCTGGGTCTAATTATTTTTCTTATCCCTTGAGCTAGGGGGCTGAAACATATCACACTATACCCTTGGGTCAAGTTCTACTAGAAAATGTAAAAAATCCAAGATGGCTGCTTTGATGACATCACAGTGACGTCATTTTCAAAAACGGCATTTTTTGGTCGATTTTTCTGTCAGATTTTCCGATTTTTTTATTTATGCAATTTCTCCGCAAAAACTGCACGAAAAAATGGTAAATATTAATGTGATGTGAAATAAAATAGTTTTTGCCCACTTTTCATGGCGGATAAGCAGAAATTCTGAAGAAATGAGACAAAAACATCACTTTTATGGTACCCCAAGTGGCCGCCATCTTGAATTTGCCCATGATCCTCTGCCCGATGGGTTTTTGCTAATAGACTCAAAATGACCCCAATATCATAAACTATAAAGTCCCGGAGTTTCAGCTCTCCATTTATTGTCGTTCCGGAGATAGCGCAGAAAGTTTGGTAGGAGGGGCCAAAATTCCCCCTCCCCCCAGGCCTGGTAGGGTTAAGTTCCTGTGACCGGGATACATACATGTCCACTGAAGGAGTTGTAGAGCAAAGATACACTGTGGGGTAGAGTGGAAAGAGGTGAACTATACTGGATCCCGATGTGTCATGATAAATGTGCCATGTTAGCGTTTTTTAAACCACGACCACACGTCCTATTAAAAGAGAATATCATGCTTAGTGAAAAGGTCTCTTTCCCAAAGAATGGTTGACCCGAAAAAGACCTTTGTACAACTTTAGAGTGTTTTCTCACTGACTGAAGAAAATCCAATGGCGGAATTGGCTGATTACTGCCCGATTGATGTCGAGTAGCACTGATACTGAGATGGTGGTGCTCTGATCTCTCCTCTGCAGTCCAAGTAAACGGTCCTCTCTCTTTCGGGGTTATCGGCTTTGCACCACCTCGGCTTTCTATCAACATCGCCTCTGTGAATTGAATCGGTGGTCCAATACCCGTCGTGGAATTTCTCGTCGTCTTCCTGGACTTGATCTTGAAGGGAAACTGTTCCTTTGCCTGCAACACGAACTCTTTTGTTGTTGATGTTTTTGTTGTTTTCTGTTTTTTTTTTCATCCGACGATTTCCGCAAGTTACTATAACCGACAACGATGCTTGCTCGTCAAATCTTTGTATTGGAATGCCCGAAATCATTCAGCAATCATTTGTTCTGTGGGGTGATTTCAATGGGTCTGTATTTTACTGCAGAGCTCTTCCATTGGTTTGGTTCTTGGGCGCTGATTGGCAACATCTGGTCCCATCGCAGGCCACTGGTTGGCTACTTTCCCAGCCCGTTGACGAAGTTCTTGCTCTCAACTCCAGTCCATGAGCGTTAAGAGAAGATTATTATTTGCTCCCCGTTGCTCTCTTCAATGCCAGACCAGGTGAAGAGATCAAGAGATATTCTTGCACTGCTGGATATATAGGTACGGCTATTTTGTTTCATAAAATCCGTTCATTAACTACATCGAAACGAAACAACGTTAATATTACTGACAAATTGTTAAAAAAATCTTCGCTGTGAAGCCAACCGGACAAGTGCATTTTCACCCACAGGAGAGGAACTGCACTAGGGGAAGTAACTCATCCCGCATATTAACAGTGAAAGCAGAAGAAAGAATTATCTCCCCACTCTCCAGCTCCTTTGGGCGAAAATGGTCTTTCCCGGTTGTCGGCAGTTCCTCAGACGATATAAACTTTGGAGATTTTTAAAATAATTTTGATGACAAATAATTGCACAGAAAGAGTTTGGAATATATGGTGAGTTTCGACAGCTAATGTGTTATATTAACAGATAAATCCACGAAAACCTCGCCGTAGCGTAATGTGAGACAGACAGTGGAAATGCAGACACGCTATACTACCAGGCGTCTCATTGGGCGATTATTTGACTCGGAAACTATTTGATTCGGAGTTCATCTGATGGATTTGTTATAGGGACTGTCCCAGATCTTAATTAGCGACATGTCAGATAGAGGAGCGGTTATTAAGTCTGAGTTTTAATGAGATTGCTAGACACCGGGATCAATCTCCATCGGCTCTTCAATTCGGGTCGGCGGATCGACATCAATGGGTTCTTCAATTCGAAGATTCATCTCCATGGGAACTGAAATATCCGGTCTCGAGAGTGGCGAGTGTCGTGTATGACATATTGGGGACGTCTCAATTGACTGGAATGCTTAAAGCCTCTATCACACTCTGCACATGTATGCCCCCATTAGTAGGTAGGGAAGGGGTCCTCGACACTGGGATCAATCTTCATCGGCTCTTCAATACGGGGCGGCGAATCGACCTCCTTGGGTTCTTCAATTCGATAATGCATCTCCATGGAAACTGAAATATCCGGTCTGGAGAGTGGCGAGCGTGATCCGTGGATGATACTTTGGTGACGTCTCAATAGACTGGAATGCTTAAAGACTATATCACACTCCACACATGTATGCGTGGGTACTTCATGGCGTGCACGTGTGTGACGACGCAAACTGTCTAGGCGATGAAAGGGCTTCGAGCAAGTCGTGCACGTGAACATCGTGGCAGTGTCTGCTGAATCGAACGTCGACTGCGCATGTCTTTGAGACACGCTTGCTTTTATGGGCAGTAACGCCCTCCAACGCCTAGCTTAACGCTTCAACGCCCTGGTGAAATAACTCAAAAGCTCTGATTTTCTAGATATTCCATGGAATTGCAACTAATTCATCGAAATGCATTGACGCCCGTCAACGCCCGTCGTTACGCCTTAACGCCCGTCTCAACGACTTACCGTCCTATCTTTACGCATTAACGCCCCAGCATAACGCCTTGACGCTATGATACAGACAGATGAGAGAAAGAAAGATCAACACGTTCATAAGTGTTCATATAGTTTATTATCCCCTCCATCACATCATACCCAAGCTGGGGAAGCCGCGTTGGATATGTTTACATTTCAAGTATGCTCTTGTCCAATCAGAGGCCACCATTTGACGTTGCATCTCTCATATTCGTTCTTGTCCGCTAGATGTATTCTCGGCAGCTTGTTCAATCAGAAGTCGCCATTTCAGGAAGTTCAATCTACGGCCATGTTTGCTCTGATCCGTTTGTTCTAATCGTCTTCGGGCAGGCCAGGATACTGTTACGGCAACATGTCCTGGAACAGCTGTTTGCGCATTTTGCAGGGCCTCGGTGGGTGATAGTCCCATATCCTCTTCCAAGTGTTAAATCCTACTCACTCACTCACTCACTCCAAGTGACCCTTGGTCTTCACGATGGACCTGTTCGTGGGGTCGCCTTTCATTTCAAACGGTAGCAGACTTTACTGTTCATAGTTCACCATGGCTGTTTCTCTGATGCAGGGGCGCATTTATATGTACTCCTGTATTTAGTTATCCTGCCCGCCGTCTTCGATCGTCGCAGCGTGAGTATTAATAGCATGCACAATACGATCCCTGAAGGTAGGTTCTTCCTCACATTCCTGGGATTCAAGCTAACTATCAGAGGTCAAGCTCTCCGTATCAATAGATAGACTCTCAGCAGTCTCTGTTTCGGTATCAGTCAGTGGACTCTCAGCAGTCTCTGTATTACCGATACAGATTTGATATTTTTGGAACATCATGATGTCTTGACGGCATCAATGAAAACTGCTGACCGCTTCTCTCTTGCTGGAAACTCGCCTATGTTTTGTATACTATGATTGTCTTTGGTGCTAATACTGTTATATGGAATATGGAATAGGTCTTTGGATTATTGACGGAGATAATCTTTAATGGATGACGGCTGAATTATGAATCAATTATGTAATTCGCATCCACCTCAACGGACTCCTCGGTGTCTTCAATCCCATGTATATTCTTCTGATGTAGCATCGTAATGTCTGGTGAACGTGCGTTCGCACTCAAAGCATGTATAACCCAGGTTCACCGTTGAACGTCGACTGTGCACGTTTTTGGGATACGCTTGCTTTTATGGACAGTAACGCCCGTCAACGCCCACCTCAACGCATCAGCGCCCTGGGGAAATAGCTTAGAAGCTACGACTGTTCTAGACATTCCATAAAATTGACACTACCTCATTGAAATGCAGAGACGCCCGTCAACGCCCTTCATTACGCCTTAACGCCCGTCTCAACACATTAACGTCCTATCTTTACACCTTAACGCCCGTCCCAACGCCTTAGCGCCGTCTCTCAACGCCTTAACGCCTTGTCTTAATGCCTTAACGCCCTATCGTAACGCCTTTAGACAGTGTCAACCATCTAATCACACGCACATATTTTGACCATTGACCCCTGACCCGCGACAAAAGTGACGTCATTACTGGAAGTGAAGTCACAGAGGTCATGCAAAATTCTGAGGTTAAGGGGCCTCAACTTTGGAACCCTGCTCTTTCCCATTAGAAGCAAGCATGAGCCATCTCTACAAACGTCCATTCCCATACTCTTTTTCTACTGCGCAAACGCAGAATGACGTCAGTTCCACGCCTCGCTCATCCAGTAGGACGCTCCCCACGAGTGCTACATATTGACACCTCCAACGGCCCAATCGGACTACTTGGGGCCCATCTCGGCCCCAAAACATCTACTGCGCATGCGTAGAATGACACACATTCAGTCGGACGCTCCTTCACGAGTGCTTCACTATGACACATTCCACGGCCCAATCGGATCAATATTGGCCCATCTCGCACTTGAGTGTCATTCTACGCATGCGCAGTATATGTTTTGGGGCCGAGATGAGCCCCAAGTGGTCCGATTGGGCCATGGGAGGTGTCAATATGTAACACTCGTGGGGAGGGTCCTACTGGATGAGTGAGGCGTGGAACTGACGTCATTCCGCGTATGCGCAGTAGAAAAAGAGTATGAGAATGGACGTTTGTAGAGATGGCTCATGCCTGCTCCTAATGAGAAAGAACAGGGCTCCAAAATTGCGGCCCCTTAACCTCAGAATTTTGCATATGACCTCTGTGACTTCACTTCCAGTAATGACGTCACTTTTATTGCGGGTCAGGGGTCAATGGTCAAAATATGTGCGTGTGATTAGATGGTTGACACTGTCTAAAGGCGTTACGATAGGGCGTTAAGGCATTAAGACAAGGCGTTAAGGCGTTGAGATACGGCGTTAAGGCGTTGGGACGGGCGTTAAGGTGTAAAGATAGGACGTTAAGGTGTTGAGACGGGCGTTAAGGCGTAATGACGGGCGTTGACGAGCGTCACTGCATTTCACTGAGGTAGTGTCAATTTCATGGAATGTATAGAACAATCGTAGCTTCTAAGCTATTTCCCCAGGGCGCTGATGCGTTGAGCTGGGCGTTGGCGGGCGTTACTGCACATAAAAGCAAGCGTATCCCAAAAACGTGCACAGTCGACGTTCAACGGTGAACATGGGTTATACATGCCTTGAGTGCGAACGCACGTTCGCCAGACATTACGATATGATGCGACATCAGAAGAATATACATGGGATTGGAGACACCGAGGAGTCCGTTGAGGTGGATGCGAATTACAAGCGTCTGGTCCGTGATTCATAATTCAGCCGTCGTCCATTAAATATTATCTCCGTCAATAATCCAAAGACCTATTCCATACTCCAGATAACAGTATTAGCACCAAAGACAATCATAGTATACAAAAACATAGGCGAGTTTCCTGCAAGAGAGAAGCGGTCAGCAGTTTTCATTGATGCCGGCAAGACATCATGATGTTCCAAAAATATCAAATCTGTATCGGTAATACAGAGACTGCTGAGAGTCCACTGACTGATACCGAAACAGAGACTGCTGAGAGTCTATCTACTGATACGGAGAGCTTGACCTCTGATAGTCAGCTTGAATCCCAGGAATGTGAGGAAGAACCTACCTTCAGGGATCGTATTGTGCATGCTATGAATACTCAAGCTGCGACGATCGAAGACGGCGGGCAGGATAACTTAAAACAGGAGTACATATAAATGCGCCCCTGCACCAGAGAAACAGCCATGGTGAACTATGAACAGTAAAGTCTGCTACCGTTTGAAATGAAAGGCGACCCCACGAACAGGTCCATCATGAAGACCAAGAGTCACTTGGAAGAGGATATGGGACTATCACCCACCGAGGCCCTGCAAAATGCGCAAACAGCTGTTCCAGGACATGTTGCCGTAACAGTATCCTGGCCTGCCCGAAGACGATTAGAACAAACGGATCAGAGCAAACATGGCCGTAGATTGAACTTCCTGAAATGGCGACTTCTGATTGAACAAGCTGCCGAGAATACATCTAGCGGGCAAGAACGAATATGAGAGATGCACCGCCAAATGATGGCATCTGATTGGACAAGAGCATACTTGAATTGTAAACATATCCAACACGGCTTCCCCAACTTGGGTATGATATGATGGAGGGGATAATAAACTATATGAACACTTGTGAACGTGTTGATCTTTCTTTCTCTCATCTGTCTTCATCATGGCGTCAAGGCGTTATGCAGAGACGTTAAGGCGTAAAGATAGGAGGGTAAGTCGTTGAGACGGGCGTTAAGGCGTAACGACGGGCGTTGACGGGCGTCATTGCATTTCGATGAATTAGTTGCAATTCCATGGAATATCTAGAAAATCAGAGCTTTTGAGTTATTTTACCAGGGCGTTGACGCGTTAAGCTAGGCGTTGAAGGGCGTTACTGTCCATAAAAGCAAGAGTGTCTCAAAGACATGCGCAGTTGACGTTCGATTCAGCAGACACTGCCACGATGTTCACGTGTACGACTTGCTCGAAGCCCTTTCATGGCCTAGACAGTTTGCGTCGTTACACACGTGCACGCCATGAAGTACCCACGCATACATGTGCGGAGTTTGATATAGTCTTTAAGCATTCCAGTCTATTGAGACGTCACCAAAGTATCATCCACGGATCACGCTCGCCACTCTCCAGACCGGATATTTCAGTTTCCATGAAGATGCATCATCGAATTGAAGAACCCAAGGAGGTCGATCCGCCGCCCCGAATTGAAGAGCCGATGGAGATTGATCCCGGTGTCTAGCAATCTCATTAAAACTCAGACTTAATAACCGCTCCTCTATCTGACATGTCGCTAATTAAGATCTGGGACAGTCCCTATAACAAATCCGTCAGATGAACTCCGAATCAAATAGTTTCCGGGTCAAATAGTCGCCCAATGAGACGCCTCGTAGTATAGCGTGTCTGCTTATCTACTGTCTGTCTCACATTACGCTACGGCGAGGTTTTCGTGGATTTATCAGTTAATATAACACATTAGCTGTCGAAACTCACCATATATTCCAAACTCTTTCTGTGAAATTATTTGTCATCAAAACTATTTCCCTGGCATTAAAAATTATTTTTAAAATCTCCAAAGTTTATATCGTCTGAGGAACTACCGACAACCGGGAAAGTCCATTTTCGCCCAAAGGAGCTGGAGAGTGGGGAGATAATTCTTTCTTCTGCTTTCACTGTTAATATGCGGAAACGAGTTACTTCCCCGAGTGCAGTTCCTCTCCGGTTGGTTTCACAGCGAAGATTTTTTTAACAACTTATTAACGCTGTTTCGAATTCGTTTCGATGCAGTTAATGAACTGATTTTATGAGACAAAATAGCCGTACCCATATATCCAGCAGTGCAAGAATATCTCTTGATCTTTTCACCTGGTCTGTAATTGAAGAGAGCAACGGGAAGCAAATAATAATCTTCTTTTATCGCTCATGGACTGGAGTTGAGAGCAAGAACTTTGTCAGCCGTCTGGGTTTTCTCTGCGCCTGGTCCGTACACTCGGCAACATAAAGATTTCCCGTAGCCGGTAGGAAGAACGGCTGTACAGTGTATTTTACGTTCCTCCTGCTTTAGTGCGGGCACACCATGGCACAAATGGTCAAGTTCATGGCACACCATATTTTCGATCTCGCTCTTGAACTTCGCCGCCACTGAATATAGGCACCTCTTCGCCTTCCGAAGTTGGACTGTGATTGGTCGCCAGTCTGACATGCGCGACAGATTTAAGATAGGTACTGTCCCAGATCTTAATTAGCGACATGTCCGACAGAGGAGCGATTTATTAAAGCTGAGTTTTAATCAGATTGAGTGTCTAGAAGCCCTTTCATCGCCATTCCCTACCTACCAATCGGACAAGTAAGACCTCGGAGCTCCAGTATCGTGGACTGCCCGAAAAGGCATAGGACAAGCGGATCAGAGCGAACAAAATTAAATTTTCTGAAATGGCGTCTTCTGATTGGACAAGAGCCTACGAGAATTGTAAACATACTCAACGTCCACCTCCTCCCCATGATGGTGCGCTGGAGGGGATAATAAAATGATTGACCTGTCATCTTTGTTGTTGTTGTTCTCTCATCTGTCTACATCATAGAGTTAAGACGCAAGGGGTGGTAGCAGACTGAGGCTAAAGGTTCACAAACGAACTTACAAATCCACTCACTCACTCACACTCACTCACTCACTCACTCACTCACTCACCATCGTTAGTGCGTCAATGCGTTAAGACGGACGTTGGGCACGCCTCACTCACTCACTCCTCCTCCCTCCGCTTCCTCCTCCTCCCCCTCCTCCTCCTCCTCCTTCTCTTCTTCCTCCGTCTCTTCTTCTTCCTCCTCCTCCTCCTCCTCCTCCTCCTCCACCTCCTCCTCCTCCTCCATCTCCTCCTCCTTCTCACATACGCTAAGGTAACTTTACCAGGTAGCGAGAGCGAACATGGCACTTCCTGATCTCTTCTTTCTCTACTACTCCCCGAGTTCGCATATCTTTCCCATTCTGACTCTAGTCTACGAGTGCTACATCTTAACACCTCACACGACCCATTTGGACCAATAACGGCAGATCTCGGCCCCAAAACACATTCCCATATTCTTTGCCTACTGCGCATGCGCGGAATGACGATATTCCCACGCCACACCCATTCAGTCGCACGTTCCTTCAAAACTGTTTCACTAAGACACATCCCACGGCCCATTAGGACCAATATCTCGACTCTAAAACGGCAATTACCTTGCTCTTTTTCTACTACTCATGTGCAGAATGACGTCAGTTCCACGCCATACCCATCCTGTCGAATGCTCCCCCACGAGTGCCTCACAATGACACCTCCCACTTCCATTCGGACCAATATTGGCCGATCTCGACCCTAAAACGTCTATTCCCATACTCTTTGTCCACCGCGCATGCGCTTAATGACGTCAGTGCCACGCCACACCCATTCAGTCGGAGGCTCCCTCATGAGTGCTACATAGTGACACCTCCCACCGCCCGATCATGCCACTACTCATGCACAGAATGACGTCAATTCCACGCCATACCCATCCTGTCGAATGCTCCCCCACGAGTGCTTCACTATGACACCTCCCACTTCCATTCGGACCAATATTGGCTGATCTCGGCCCCAAAACGTCTATTCCCATATTCTTTTTCTACTGCGCATGCACAGAATGACTTCAGTTCCACGCCACACCCGTCTAGTTCGATGCTTCCCAATGAGTGTTACATATCGTCACGTACCACGGTCCAATCGGACCAATATTGGCCCATCTCGACCGTAAAACGTCTAATCTCTTCCTCCTTTTCTACTGAGCATGCACAGAATGACGTCAGTTCCACGCTATACCCATCTTGGCGGATGCGTCCCAATGAGTGCTTCAAATTGACACCTCCCACGACCCATTCGGACCAATAATGGCCAATCTCAGCCCCAAAACGTTCACACCCGATCCGCCAATTTACTACGCATGCGTCAACATAACTTCACAACAAAAATCAACCCATGGCCACGAGACCCCTCCCATAGTTTTCTACATCGCGAGACAAAGAAAACAAGGTGCCACACCCCATAGTAAAATCCACAAGAAAAAAAAATGACCACCCAAATACTTCTACCTGATACTCCTTGGAACAGCCGTCAACAGAGTTATTGGCCCGACAGACTTGTCGTCCTTGCGTCCAGAGTGTATAGATGGCGCTACGATCTTAATTTTCGTATCATTCACCGGAAGAGACCTTTGACCGATTCGCATGTCCGAAAGTACACGTAGACGCATCTTGGCCTTTTTCAAATTTGCATATGACCTTTGTGATGTCACATAAAGTGCCTCGTTGACCATCGTATTAATAGCCAGGTTTCGAAACAGGTTCCAACGGGGTAATGAAAGGGGTAATTGAGGCCAATTGACCTGAAAAAATTGCATATGACCTCGGTTCCGATTCCGTTAGTAAGGTGAAATTCGTACCCATGGACCTTTGTGCACTTAAAAGATATCAGTTGGCTCGCACGTCTGTGACGTCACTTTCGGTTCCGGTCACGTGATCGAAAATGACTTTTAGCCCCTGCGGAGCAAATTGAGTCCCTTGACCTTTGAGTCCTGTCACGCGACCGGAAGTGGCCTTTGACCACTGCGCACCATTATTATCCGGTATTGTGCGTATTGCCACGTGACCGGACTCAAAGAACAAGGGGACTCAATTTTCTCCGCATAGGTAAAAAGGTCCCTTCCGGTCACGTGACCGGAACCGGAAGTGACGTCACAGCAGTGCGAGCAGATTGGTACCTTTTAAGTGCACAAAGGTCAAGGGGTATGAAGTTCACCTTACTATACTACTGACATTGATTGGAGAACGGCCCTGACATCCCCACGCATGTATAACTCACAATCCAGTGGATTACCACTAATTACATATGATAAAGATTCCACGACATGTAACGTATGCAGCGGCGGCGGAAGCTCCCAAAAAGTTGGGGGGGGGAGGGGGCTCAACTTACTATCATAGCACTTTAGGCGAGGGTCCAGGGGCGGCCTAGGCCCCGAAAGCTCCGCTCTCCTAGCTGGCTGTAGACGCATTCTTTCCGATTTCCGGCATACAAAACGACATATCATCACTATATAATCAACTGCATTTTGAGATTGTTTTCGTGATTTTTCTCGTCATTTAGAAGAAAAATTTAGTTGATAACTTTTGAACGTCAGAAAAATATTTTTCCTTTCCAAAATTCGAACTATACGCAGTGATCTCGAAGAAATTAACATTTCAGCAGAGGGTTGGAGAGCGCTGACGCGTTTGAAGAGAAATATGTAAACACCAAAAAAAGAAATAATATGAACGCAATTTTGATTTCTAAATTTGATAATCAGATAATCGTCCAATAAAGCTAATGCAATTTCTATGTAAATTAACATCTAAAACAGTTATTGGTCATTGCGTACGGAACAGAAGAATGAGCAAATCAGAGCAATTTAAACCAAAATGATACGTGCTATTCCGACTTATTAAAAACAGTCCGTAACGAAACCACCAGTGCGCATTTAAACATTCTCGATACCTAATTATTTTTTTATAAATTATTTGTTTTCAGCGGAAAAATATTTCTGGAATGAATTTATAATATTTCATAAAATTAATTTTGAACTGTTATTTTGTCCATTCCATGCAATGGCTGATCAATAGAAATCTTTACTGATGCTGAATCTAGAATTTTCCGTGTTGGTCAGGTTTATAAATTGTTCGAAAAATAATTCGCACATGAAACACGACTTCTGTGTCATTTTCTGCCATATATTCTACAGTATATTTTTAGGGATGTCCGCTTTTCCGTGGAATTCATGATCATCATACAGTTTTGTGGGTTCCGGATGGTGAGTTGCGGATCACTTTCCCAATAAACGCCTGATATTTCTTGAAATAAAGCATCTGTGTAAATCTTTTTTAGGTTTATTGAAACGTCTGTTTGAAACTCAATTAAATGTCAAACAACCTACCTGCGTTGTTTGTTTCTCGGTCAATTCGGCAAGGTGTTGCTTCCGGTAGTACGCAATGGCAAATTGACGTTCGGCCAATAAACCCGTGTGATTTCTTCAGTGTTAAATCTACGTGAAAAAAGGTGGGGTTAAGTGGTAATTTCAGTATTTATTTCACTGACAGAATTATATTAATGGTCAAAGAAAATATCCAATGATGCGATAAATCTGAACTTACCAGCATTGCAATATAATGTCAGTAGTAGAGAGCGCGTAAATCGACGCCAATTTCACCCGGATGTAAAAATAACGTCACTTCCGGTTTGGGTGAATGAGGCGTGACCGTTGGACATGTCTAGACTTGTCTGTGTCTGGGAAAATGGCGGATAATGGCGGAAAGACCGCCATTGTGGGGAAAATGGCGGATAATGGCGGAAAGACCGCCATTGTGGGAAAATGGCAGATAATGGCGGAAAGACCTGACCGCCATTGTGGGAAAATGGTCGATAATGGCGGATAATGACGGATAATGGCGGAAAGACCTGACCGCCATGGGAAAATGGCGGATAATGGCGGAAAGACCTGACCGCCATTGTGGAAAAATGGCGAATACGTTGACCGGAAATACCCGAAGGTGAACGCCATTCTTAACCCCACAGATCCCCTCCCATGGACCTGACCGAATATAGTCGGAGGTGAACGCCATTGTGGGGGAAAACCCCATGACACGGAGAGACACAGACAAGTCTGGACCCTTTCCAGATTTCGGGTCCCTTTCACCCGGATGTAATGACGTCACTTCCGGTTTATGGTGGAGGTCATGAGGAGGTGTGCGCAGGAGTGTTCTCAGCCAATCAGAAGCGAGTATTTTGACCCGGTGCATTATGGGACATATCCAAGATGGCGGCGCCCGCCTTCTGGTTCAAGATGGCGGCACGTCCGGTGTCGAAAACTGGCCATTTTGTCGGAATGTGGTCATCTAGTGTCGAAAATTGGACCCTGTATGGACGTACCCGAAAAGACACGAAGGTGAGCGACATTGTGGAAAAACCCCACAGACAGGTTAGTACATGCATTCCTATGATGTTCACAGGTTACGCCCATTCACGAAGGGCCGTCACAGGGCGTAGTAGAAAAAAGCGCATTTCTAACCTTATTGACCTTATGGCGCAAGCGAGTATAACAAGTGCCACGCACGGTGTATAAAACCCTACCCAACAGGTACACTATAAAGCCACCTCTCTAACCGTTCGCTTTTCATCCCCCACAATGGCAGCGAGCGAAACAGAGCTTGCGTTATTCCAACTGACGTCCGACATCTACCTCATCGTCAGTGACGATCACCTGGAGCTGGTCCAAGACGCACCGCAGAAGGTGAAGATTTTGTTATCGCTATCAGGCTGGACGATTGTCACAGGGAAAAGACCCCGAAAGGGATTTCATGCACGTGGAAGTCGGCGTGCACATACGCACTGCTGGAGAGGATTCCCTTTTTCCCCGGTTGGAACAGAGTGGAGGTACCTATATCACACTCTGTCCACCCTTATGGATGGCACTGAAAGATGTACTCCCCGAGGTGGATGACTTACTACACCCCGAGGTGAAAGAAGGGACTGTGGCTACCCGGAGGCTTACACCTGGCTGCACCCTATTGTTGTACCCCAAACGAGTGGACCTCATCGATAGCGGACTTAGGTGTTGGTGTACGCCTGAACCCAAAGCGCACGTCTCTTTGTCACCGGAAGGATGGACTACCTTGAAACGGGTGTTGTTGGGTGACCTGCACGGTGATAGCATTCACCTGTGTGACGACGTCTACATTTTCTGCGGTCCCTTTTTCGCTCGACTCCTCTGTCTGAACGACGGTGGTTTTACCCTGGACCCCGATCTATGGACGGCTTTGGAACAAGTAGTCCCCATTGTCGATAAGGTACTATCTCTATAGGAGCCACATAACCCATCAGAATAGTACGTATCACGGACTACACCCGTAGAGCTACATCTAGGCGCGCATGTGTGATATGGTCTATAAAACACGTCCCTCTGGATCCCACACCTTCATTTCTACGGTTGCAGAGCCATGACGGTGATCCAGCCCTATGCGACTCGCATTTTACAGCAAGCCACCGTGGTTAATTCACTCACGGGTTACCGAGCAGTGGTTCGGTCCATGTTTACAGATGGCGACGACAACGAGGGGCGACGCCAGATCCTGAACGAGTTCACAGAAGCGGTCCTCGACAGAGTGCACTCGATGGAGAGGTGTGCCATCACTCACCACTACTGGACTATGACAGCCATCCTTGATGCTCGGGCTCACGCCGGAACCAGCGACGGCTGGTTGGCCTCACAATAGTCTGTGCCCTATTGACCCTGGCGCTGTGGCATTGACAGTGGGACCTCACTATAAATACGAGGGTCAGACAGTCCCAGAGGGTCCCCGAAGGCCAATACGATACCCCCAAGGAGTTCATGGGTGGGCTGTCAAGACTGTTGCATTATAAGGCTCTACGGGAAGTCACGAATACTTCAAAACCCATCATATCCTTTCCCTTCAAGAATCACGTGGACTTCGATTACAACGCACACAACGACAAAGCACAGCTTATCGTCACCGCCAACGCGAGTGTCGTACTGAGTCCTATCCTACAGCAAATGCTGGGTTTCGATGTACAGACGTTCGCTGGTCCCACCGCCCACCAAGGCGAGATCCCGATGGATATGACGTCGGGTATGTACGGACTCTACGTCTACTCGGACGTGGTGGACAACCACATCGTGGGCGATATCAACACACCTCTGTTACGGGTGGTCCCCATTAAAAAGACGTATGGAGGTCAAGTCACCCACAGTTTCACCCACATGCTCTACCTGCCCGTACGACAAACCCACATCAACACGATCACGGTGGATATAAGAGATGACACGGGACGACCGGTGGCATTCGAACGTGGGAAAGTGGTGCTGACACTTCATTTTCGACAAGCACGTGCTCCCCACTTTACATAATGAAAGTACCTTACGAGTGCGATGCACGCAGCTATATGGACTATTATGCCCAACAGGCCGGGGGTGATTTTCCGGTCTTTAGCGGTGCACGCATGCAACGAGGACATGGACTGGGGAACATACTCGGCAGCATCGTCAAAACGTTCCTGCCCTTGTTGACGCGTGGGGTGAAAGCAATCGGCAAACAAGCGGTACGCAGTGGACTGCAAGTGGCCGGTGATGTCTTGGGGGGTACGGCACCCAAAGAAGCCTTGAAACGCCGGGCTAAAGAAGCGGGAGGCGTCCTGGTGGCCAAAGCACAACGCACCGTAGGGAATAAAAGAGCTGCCCCACCGAGACCACGCACCACTCGACGACCGACCCAGCGACGACGCACATCGAAGACCCAGGATATCTTTTCTTAAAACATGTCCTTGATCCACGCCGAGTCCTGTTCCTCCACCAACAGTGAATTTGATTTGTGGACCGTGCCGCCCACACAGACCAGTGCCGAACAAGGATTATGGGTGGAGCATCTCCCGCTCTCCAGCATCAACGAAACAGGGCCCATCGAGTTCACCATCAGTAATGCGGATACGGCCTATATGGATTTAGCCCATACATACTTGTATGTGAAAGCCAAGGTGGTCAATGGGGATGGCACCAGAATCATCCAAGCTGCAACGGTGGGCCCGACGAAGCTCTGGCTGCACTCGATGTTTCAACAGGTGGATATTTTTCTCAGCGACAAACTCATCAGTGACTCGACCAACACGTATCCCTATCGAGCCTACATCGAGACACTGTTGTCGTATGGCCGAGAGGCTAAAAAGTCTCAGCTGACAGCCGCTTTATTCTACCAGGACACACCCGAGCACATGGACACGGTGGACAATGTGGGATATAACAAACGGAAGGCTTTCACTGCGATCAGTGCCTCGGTGGATCTCATGGATCGACTGCACGCAGACATGTTCATGCAAGACCGGTACCTCTTGAACAAGATCCCCATCAAAATTGGACTGATACGGGCGCCTCCGACCTTCACCTTGATGGCCACTAACGTAGAGGGGCATGCAGCTGACTATAAGATTGTTATCCAAGACGCAGTCCTGTATGTCCGAAAAGTGAAACAAAACCAGCCCAGTACCCTATCCGACGTGTACAAACCAAAGTGTTCTCTGTGCCTGCTGGAAATATGAGCGCCAATAAAGAAAACCTGTTCCTGGGGGAACTATCCAAGCGATTGATCCTGGCCTGTGTGGAAAATGCCAGTTTCAGCGGAGCCTACCCAGAGAATCCGTTTGACTTAAAACATTTCGGCATCAATTATGTGGCCCTGCATGTGGATGGACAACAGGTCCCAGCCACGGCCTTAACACCGAACTTTGGGCGCAGGAATTTCATTCGAGCCTATCAGAGCCTGTTTACAGCCACCGGTCAAATCAACCAGGACGAAGGGAATTTGATCAATCGGGAGGACTACGCGAACGGATACACGTTGTTCTGTTTCGATCTGACCCCCATCTTAGAGAACGATCATCAGCTGGCCCTGGCCAAGCAAGGCAATTTACGGTTGGAAATCCACTTTGCACGAGCCATCGCGACCACCGTCAATGTGATCTGCTACGCCGAGTTTGACAACATCATTCAAGTGGACAAAGCGCGCAACGTCCTGTGTGACTTCTCCACCTAACATGGACACAGACCAGATAACCACCGTGCTGGAGAATGACCCAGAGACACGTAGGGTGTTTCAAGGGGTGTTCGCCCGACATGTGTTCCCATTAGACCGTATGTATCCTGCTGCTTACGTTCTCAACACGGACCCGATGGATCGGCCCGGTGAACATTGGGTGGCCGTGTACTTGACAGAACAGCAGGGCGAATACTTTGACCCGTACGGCCTGCCACCCCTCCATCCCGATTTAACAGACTTCATGGATCAAGGTACAGAGACGTGGTGTTGAAACAGTCAAACGTTGCAAATTCTGACCAGTAGCGTGTGCGGACAATATTGCTTGTTTTACCTGTACCATCGATGCAGGGGAAGGACATTATCTACCATCGTACAGATGTTTGACGAGTACCCCAAGGCCGAGGACCGCGATGTACTCGTATATGACTGGGCCGCCCATCATTTCAATGTACAAGCCCCGTTTTGGGCTTAAGTTCTTTCAATGTACAAGCCCCTCTCTTCTGGGCTTAAGTTTACAAGCCCCCTGTTCTGGGCTTCAGTTCTTTCAATGTACACAAGCCCCCTGTTCTGGGCTTCAGTTCTTTCAATGTACAAGCCCCTTGTTCTGGGCTTCAGTTTTCACGTGGCTGTTCTCACGTTGTTGTTGTTCACTGAATAAAAAACAAAATGAGATCTCACCAAAAAAACCCTGTCTTGTGTGTTTTCTATGTGAGCATAATGCATGAAACTGGCTTTGAACACCGTATTAGCCAATCAGTGGCCTAGAATGGAGCCAAAGGTAACCCATCCATGTCCAGAAAACATTACCCGGGTGTACAAGAACACGGATGTAGGCGCGGACGTAGGCGAAAGCATCCCAGTACCCGGATGTAGGCGCAGACGTGTACCTAGTACCCGTCCATTGGTTCTTTTATCGATCGTTCATTGGCTCTTTTTCTCGACCGCTGATTGGTCCAAATGGAACTGCCCATCCTTCCCAGGTTAATTTACAATCCCCTTTTGGGGTTCAAGCTCTGACTATCGATGCCGCAACATTGTCTCCTCCGAACCTTGCCGAAAGGGAGACCTTGGACCGTTTGAGCTGAATGTGACCTTTGACCTTTTGACCCGACATTCATCCGTGCACTGCCGGTGATGACGCGCGCGCGCGCTGCGGCCGGGGCGGGCCGGGCCGGGCCGGGAAAGTTGGAGGTAGTGTTTGAGCATTCTGAAAAACCGGATGTGACGTCACACACTTGCCCAGACCCACCAAACCACGTGAATGTTAGTCCAGGTGGATGCTCCCCCACCTATGATTCACATTGATACCTCACTCGACACAATAGGCCCATTAGGGGCCCACATAGACCACAAAAACGTCTATTTCCATACCCTTTGGCTACCGCGCATACGCAGAATGACCCTATTTCTACCCCACATCCACGGCATCAGATGCTCCATTACATAGGCTTCACATTGATACCTCACACGACCCATTCGAACCGTGAATAGCCCATCTCTAACCCAAACACACCCACACACACCCCCAAAAATGTCTGCTTTCTATACTACGGCCAGGCTGAGCATGCGCAGAATGACCCTATTTCTACCCCACATCCACGCCATCAGATGCACCCTCACACAGGCTTCACATTGATACCTCACACGACCCATCCGAACCGTGAATAGCCCATCTCTAACCCAAACACACCCACACACACCCCCAAAAATGGCTGCTTTCTATACTACGGCCAGGCTGCGCATGCGCAGAATATTGACAACGTACGAACCATTAGTGTAGTCAACTGCTCCTGCATGAGAGCTTCACATTGATACCTCACTCATTGATACCTCACTCGACCCCATCGGACCATCGGACCCACCTAGACTCCAACACGTCCACCCAGTATGGATTTATACATACATTTATACCCCAGTATATGGGTCTATATGGGGCTATAGACAGACCTCGAACTTTTTTTCAAAAATTTCACCGTTTCGTGCCGGGACGCTTCCTATCATGTTTGTCTTGACGAGACTAAGAAAACAAATCCAAACAACCATACCGCAAATGTATAGAAGTAGGTTTCCCAGTGGGACAAACATTGGACCTATACCCCCATAACCCGTATATGGGTCTATATGGGGCTATATGGTACTTTTTCAAAAATTTCACCGTTTCGTGCCTGGACACTTCCTATCATGTTTGTCTTGACGAGACTAAGAAAACAAATCCAAACAACCATACCGCAAATGTCTAGAAGTAGGTTTCCCAGTGGGGCAAACATTGGTCCTATACCCCTAGTATGGGACTATATGGGTCTCCCTGAACTTTTTCCAAAAATTTCAACGATTCGCCCCGTGACACTTCCTATCATGTTTGTCTTGACGAGACTAAGAAAACGAGACCCCACAACCTATACCGCAAATGTCGAGAAGTAGGTTTCCCAGTGGGACAAACATTGGTCCTATACCCCTAGTATGGGACTATATGGATCTCCCTGAACTTTTTCCAAAAATTTCAGCGATTCGCTCCGCGACACTTCCTATCATGTTTGTCTTGACGAGACTAAGAAAACGAGACCCCACAACCTATACCGCAAATGTCGAGAAGTAGGTTTCCCAGGATGGTCCTATACCCCCCATACCCCATATAGGCATTTTCCCGTAATTTAGGATAAAATCCGTGTTCCGTATTTTTTCAGGAAAAATTTTACATACACCCACCCTGGAACTAGGGGGAGATAACTCTATTGATAGCCAAGCCCCGTTAAGCCCGGCCACCTATATACCCCATACCCCATATAGGCATTTTCCCGGATTTTTCGATAAAGTCCGTGTTCCGGTTTTTTTTTCAGGAAAAATTTTACATGCACCCACCCATGACTGGATGTCCCTTCACATAGGCTTCACATTGATACCTCATACAACTCCATCGGCCCATTAGGGACTCCCCTAGATCCCAAAACGTCTATTTCCATACCCTTTTGGGTCGAGTGAGGTCTCTTTTCCCACAATTCCCTGTCTGCGCATGCGCAGAATGGTGACAACGCTCGAGCCGCTAGTCCAGTCAGATGCCCCTTCAGGAATGCTTCACATTGATACCTCATATGCCCCCATTGGACCATTAGGGGCTCCCCTAGCTCCAAAACGTCTATTTCCATACCCTTTGGCCACCGCGCATGCGCAGAATGGTGACAACGCCCGAGCCGCTAGTCCAGGCAGATGCCCCCTCACATAGGCTTCACATTGATACCTCATACGACTGCATCGGCCCATTAGGGACTCCCCTAGATCCCAAAAAGTCTATTTCCATACCCTTTTCCCACAATTCCCTGTCTGCGCATGCGCAGAATGGTGACAACGCCCGAGCCGCTAGTCCAGTCAGATGTCCCTTCACGAATGCTTCACATTGATACCTCATATGGCCCCATTGGACCATTAGTGGCTCCCCTACCTCCAAAACGTCCATTTTCATACCCTTTGGCCACCGCGCATGCGCAGAATGCCGATATTTCAATCCCACACCCAGCCCATCAGATGCCCCTTCACGAATGCTTCACTTTGATACCTCACTCGACCCAATCGGTTCACTAGGGACCCACCTAGGTCACAAAACGTCTATTTAGGTATTCCCCGTATACATTAACATTGGAAGTCAATGTATCCGCCATTTTCCCACAATGGCGGTCAATGGCGGTCACCTTCGGGTCTTTCCGGTCAACGTATCCGACATTTTCCCAACCTGTAACCATCTCGGTCATCTATACGCGGTAAGACTGACCCTGGGATCGTGTGTATCCATTTACAGCCTACTTTCGGCAAGTGCGAGAGGGAATTTCCAGAAATCAATACCACGTGACTTCGTCAACCAATCAGCTAAAGTCTACCGACGTAACCCCAACGTAACTCGCCATTTTCGAATCATGTGATGCCCTACTTGTTGAAAATTGCAGATCTACCACACCTCTTGGGTGATACGAAAGTTATTTATACCTATATATTTTGTAAGCCTAGCCTATGTCTGTTTCCCAAGTGGTTTGAAAACCTGTAATTTATCAGATTTCTCGAGTCTGTTCTCTGCCGGATGAAGGCCGAACAGAATCCCGTAATATACCGGATATCGCTCCGCAATAATGGAGACTCACGATTCGCAAGCCATCTTATGGATGGCGAAGTGTACGCAAATGCCATTTTCCCACAATGGCGGTCAATGGCGGTCACCTTCGGGTGTTTCCGGTCAACGTATCCGCCATTTTCCCACAATGGCGGTCTTTCCGCCATTATCCGCCATTTTCCCACAATGGCGGTCTTTCCGCCATTATCCGCCAGTAGTATACAAAGACCTATCTGAGCCCTATTGACCTTTGACCTTGGGCCAAACCACTTTTAATGTGTAGGGGTGGAAGGGCTGGTGACAGCCAATCAGAAGCGAGTAAAATTTGACCTCAGAAATTTGCATATGACGTCACAGGGGTCACTGAGTGCAAGTGTGGGAGGTGGTGGGTTCAAAATGGCGGCCTGTGGGTGGTGGTGGGACCAAAATGGCGGCTGTGGGAGGTGGTGGTTCAAATTGGCGGCCTGTGGGTGGTGGTGGGTTCAAAATGGCGGCCTGTGGGTGGTGGTGGGACCAAAATGGCGGCTGTGGGAGATGGTAGGTTCAAAATGGCGGCCTGTGGGTGGTGGTGGGACCAAAATTGCGGCTGTGGGTGGTGGTGGGACCAAAATGGCGGTTGTGGGTGGTGGTGGGACCAAAATGGCGGCTGTGGGTGGTGGTGGGACCAAAATGGCGGCTGTGGGGGGTGGTGGGACCAAAATGGCGGCTGTGGGAGGTGGTGGGTTCAAAATGGCGGCCTGTGGGTGGTGGTGGGACCAAAATGGCGGCTGTGGGTGGTGGTGGGACCAAAATGGCGGCTGTGGGAGATGGTGGGTTCAAAATGGCGGCCTGTGGGTGGTGGTGGGACCAAAATGGCGGCTGTGGGTGGTGGTGGGACCAAAATGACGGCTGTGGGTGGTGGTGGGTTCAAAATGGCGGCTGTGGGTGGTGGTGGGACCAAAATGGCGGATTGTAGAAAAACGTATAAAAGGAGGCGATTTTTAGGGGTGGGGTGTATTCATTGCACTACCTGCCTGACTGACCTGACCAGCCTGCCTGCCTGCCTGCCTGCTTGCCTACCCGCTTGTATGAGACGTGGAGAGAAAGCATGAGACGTGGAAAAGATTTTCCCTGGGACCCAGCAGCACCTCCGGTTGAAGTCTTGCCTGAAGACGAGCGTGTCAGGGACATTTATCGACGTCACTGGGCTACCATACGCCATTGTTTTCACCGTGACCGTCGTCTATTGGACTTGTATAACTATCGACTGCAGGATCTCACGTATCTGTCTACCTATGCCGAGAATATTTTCACAGATCAGGTGACAGCGTTCAAGTTGAATATCACATTCGGGTACATTTTACGGCACAAGGAGACGGACCAGGTGCGGTATTATTATCCCAGCAATAATACCTATGTGTTTGATCAGCCGTTCACGGTGACGGATGCGATTTCTCTGGAGCCACTCATCGACCAACTGACTACGTTGGATCCATTGGAATGGGCCCGGTTGCAACGCCCCAATACCAATGGCTTGTGGAAATGGTGACCAACGTCACATTTTTCGTCACCAAAATGAGAGATCATCCTATCGGTGCTCCTGTACTACTACCCCCTTGGTTGCTTCATCGATACGGCCTGTATGCATTAACAGGAGGGCGAAACGGGCCCTACAAAGACCGGAAATGTCTGTTGCGGTGTTTGGTCGTGCATCTGGACGAGTGTGACCCCCAGGGTTGTGACAGAGTGGCCAATGACTATTGGGAACAGTTTTTACAGCAGCAAGACTTGGATAAGCGGCACTTCCGTGGAGTTCCGTTCAAGAATTTGGATGACGTGGAAACACTGTTCAACATCAATATCTTTGTATACCGATTACGATGCGAGGAGGATACATTTGTGGCTGAATTGGTTCGTCGTTCAACAGAACGGTATGCTGCTACAATGAAAGTCAATGTGTTCGACGACAATGGCGTGAGTCATTTTTCGCTGATCTACAATATGAGCCAGTACGCTCAGTCTTACAGTTGTGCCCAATGCCATCGGGTATTTAAACATCCTCGCAACTTACATCGCCACGAGAAAATCTGTACGAACGTTGTGAAGCGAGTATATCCGGGTGGTGTGTATCATAATACGCCTACTATTTTCCAGGAACTGGCCGATGAGGGTCTCATCATACCGGAGCAGGACCGTTATTTTCCCTACCGGGCGTGTTGCGATTTTGAGGCCCTGTTGGAGCCCATGGACATGTTTTCAGCGAAAACGCAGTGGACGCAGCGCCATATTCCTCTGAGTGTCAGTATTTCGAGCAACGTACCTGGCTATGACGCTGCTCCGGTGTGTTTCGTGTCCACTGGGGATTCCCATGAGTTGATCACCCGCATGATGGAGTATTTAGAGGAAGTCAGTGCGGCTAGTACAGAACTATTGGTGTCCAAGTTCCAGGACGTACTGGACCAACTGGACGATCGGATTCCTATACCGGGTGTAGCGTTTAGTGACGATGAAGAGTCCGAGTCCGAGTCGGAGCCCGAGTCGCAGCCCCTGCAGTCGCAGGATGTGCCTTTACCGAAACCGTATGCGGAGAAATTGAAAGTGCGCTTCCTACAATATCTAGGCCAGTTACCGGTGCTAGGTTTCAACTCGGGGCGATATGACTTGAACATGGTGAAGGAATTTCTTTACCCCTACTTGGCCCAGGCGAATACCATCAAGTCCGTCATCAAGAAGATCAATAATCATATGGCCCTCACTACCACATCACTGCATTTCCTGGATGTACGGAACTACTTAGCTCCTAATTATAGCTATGATCAGTGGGTGAAGGCGTATGACTGTGCACAAACCAAAGGGAGGTTCCCTTACACGTATATATCGACGCTCGACTGTTTGCAGGAAACACAGTTGCCACCCCTGGATGCGTTCTTTGATGATTTGAAGCAAGTGGAATGTCCCGAAGACACGTACCGGGAACTACAGCAGGTATGGAACGATCAACATATGCAGACCTTGCGAGATTTCCTGATATGGTATAATAACCTAGATGTGGTTCCTTTCCTGGAAGCGGCCGAGAAAATGGTTCAACTCTTTCGTCGTGAGATGCACGTCGATATCTTCAAGGAGTGCTTGAGTTTACCGGGTCTGGCGCTTCGCCATCTTTTTCAAGCGTGTCCTACGTACTTCTCGCTGATACAGCAAAAAGATGCAGACATGCATGATTGTCTAAAGCAGAACATTGTGGGCGGACCGAGTCTTATTTTTCACCGTTACCACGAGAAGGACGTCACTACTCTCCCCAGTGGAAAACCCTGTGCTAAGATCATCGGGTTCGATGCCAATGCCTTGTACCTGTGGTCTCTGGCCCAACCTATGCCCAGTGGCCATTATACACGCTCGTTGGCGGAAGGTCGGCATTTTACACCGCAACGCACGCCCTACAAGCATCTGGCTGATCAGTGGTTGGATTGGGAAGCCTATCGACGGGAAATTTATATACGACACCAAACCAACGCCACAGAGAAGCGCATAGGAGATCGTCGACTCCCCGTCGATGGGTTTGCCCTGGTGGGTAGAACACCGACCGTATTCCAATTTTACGGTTGCTATTGGCACGGCCACGGATGTCATTTCAGCGCTGGACGCTTCAACGAACGACGTGGGAAAACACGGGAAGAATTACGGGAAGAAGTGGTGGAGAACGGTGATTATGTGAAAGAGAGAGGATACCATCTGATCGAAATGTGGGAGTGTGAATTTCACACGATGTGCCAGGCCCTGCCCCATTTACGGCGTTTCCTAAAAGAGCGCGAGTACCCCTTGAGTCGTCGGCGACTCCTGAGTCTGCCACAGATGTTCGACGTCATTCGTTCGGGGGACCTCTACGGCTTTGTCGAATGTGATTTGCATGTTCCCGACACTCTCAAGCCTCTCTTCGCCCAGTGCCCTACCATCTTTAAGAACACGCTGGTGGGTCGGGATGATATTGGAGACACCATGGGGGCCTATGCGGAGCAACACGAGTGTTTGCCTCAACCTCGATGGATGTTGATTGGCAGTATGTGGGCCGAGAAAATCTTGCTGGGCACTCCCTTACTGCAGTGGTACATGAACCACGGTTTGGAAATTACCCAAATATACCAAGTGATACAGTACGTACCCCACGCCTGTTTTGCGGAGAATGCCGACATCGTGACGTCGGCCCGTCGTCAAGGTGATCAAGACCCGAGTAAGACCATCATCGGTGAATCGTGGAAGTTGACGGGCAATGGTTATTATGGAAAAACGGTCACGAACCAGGATAAGCACGTGAACGTGAACATTTGTACTACTGCCCAAGCCCGCAAAAAAGTGAATTCTCCTCTGTTTCGGTCCGTGGAGGTCATCGATGACGACACCTATGAAGTCACTTTCAGCCAAGAAGACTATCCGTTACAACCTACCCCTGCAGATTGGATGTATGGTATACCAGGTGGCCAAGCTGAGGATGCTGCAGTTTCTCTATGATTTCATGGGTGTGTATTTTAATCCATCAGACTGGCAACTCATGGAGATGGATACGGACTCGGCCTACATGGCCGTCTCTAATGCGGATTGGGAGTCCCTGGTGAAACCGGAGTTACGTACCCAGTATGAAGCGGAACGGGACCAGTGGCTACCTCGACGTGACCATTACCAGTACGATAAGCGTACGCCGGGCCTCTTCAAGCTGGAGTGGAGTGGGGATGCTATGATTGGTCTCTCCTCCAAGACGTATTACTGTTACGGGGGAGACGAAAATAAGTTTAGCTGCAAAGGGGTGAGCCGGCGCGATCCCAACATCGACAAAGCCTTGTACTTGAACGTGCTGCAAAGCCAGGCCAGTGCGAGTGGCACTAACCGAGGATTTCGGGTGGTGGACCACCAGATGCGGACGTACATTCAGCAACGAGACGCCTTTACTTTCTTTTACCCGAAACGGAAAGTGCTGGCCGATGGTGTGAGCACCACTTACTTGGACTTGTGAACGGAACACACACACACTATAACTGTTGATACACGAGTTAAAAAACTGTAAAAGTCAGGATGGCCGAGTGGTTTAAGGCGCCGGTATTAAGTGCTGGTCGGCGAAGAGCTGGCGTAGGTTCGAATCCTACTCCTGACATAATTTTTTGGATCTTAACCCTACTATTCTATTGTACCCTGTATTCTATTTGTACATAGTGTAATCCTTCTTGTTGACTTAAATAAAAAAAAGTCAAAACCCTCATTTTTTGTGTTTTTTCATGAATTTTATTCAACATCATTGAACGTCAGAACAACAACGTCATAACAATAACGTGATAAAAAAACAAGTGGCCTGCGCGCAGTGCATTGAACTTAAGTTAACCAGAGAAATGGAGCATGCACATTAAAACGAGAGGCCGTCCAGTCATAGACGAGGACATCACGGTCTTCGGCTTGACAATAATCATCAAACATGTGTACGATGGTTGGCATAGAATGTCCTCTACTCCGGTGAGTGAGATAAAACACACAGTACTGTCCGCACACACTACTCAAGGGTCCTTGTAATCTTTGAGTATTCCACCGCCACACTGTAGTAGATACGTCCATGAATTTCACCAAATCGGGATGTAGGGGTGCAAGTCCGTAGGAATCAAAGTATTCGCCTTGGCCTAGGGTGTCCACGTACATAGCTACCCAATGTTCACCGGGTCGAGACCCCGGGTCTGTATTCAGGATGTAGGCTGCTGGGGTGGTGGAGTGGGTGGGAAACACATTGCGTGGAAACACACCTCGAAAGGGGACCTTAGGATCTCGCTGGAGTATGCCCATCAGCTGCTCTGTATCCATGACTCTAGTTGGCGTAGTCACACAGCACGTTTCTTTGCTGATCCACGCTGATGACGTTATCAAACTCGGCGTAGCAAATCACGTTAATGGTTTGGGCTAGACCGGCGGCAAACCGCAGTTCCTACCGTAGGTTTCCTTTCTTCAGCAAGGCCAGTTGATGATCGTGTTCCAAGGTGGGGGTGAGGTCGAAGGCGAACAACGTGTACCCACGGTAAAAGTCTCGTCGAGTGATGGCATTTCCTTCGTCCTGGTTGTTTTGTCCTGTGGCTGTAAACAGGTTCAGGTAGCTCCGCACATAGTTTTGGTTACCAAAATCCGGTTGTAATGGTCGGGCTGGAATTTGATGGCCAGCCACGTGCAGTGCCAAAAAGTTCAGGTTGAAATGTTGAAAGGCGAACGGATTCTCATACCACGCTCCATTGAAAGCGGTGTTGGTCACACACGCTATGGTAACACGTTTAGGGAGATCCCCTAGAAATAAATTTTCACGATTGGCCATCATCGTACCTGTTGGCACAGAGAACACCTTGGTCTGTACGCGTCGGATGGGGTACAGGGCTGGTTTTTTCGATAAGGCTTCCATGTGACTCACCAACACGCCCTGTTGCAAATCCACCGTACGCACAAACAGGGCTGCATCTTCTAGGACGATCTTGTAATTGGGGGCCTCTCCAGCGGCCATCAAGGCGAACGCAGGTATGAAACGGATCAACTTGATCTTGATGGATACACCGTTCATCATGTAGCGGTCTTGCAGGAACAGATCGGCGTGGAGTCGTCCCATCATATCGATGGACCTGCTAGTGGCTGCTAGGTTTTTGCGCGCGGTGAATCCATTATTGGCAGCGAGCACGCTATTCATGGATCCGGGTGTATCCTTGTAGTACAGCGAGGCTTGCAAGTGTGTTTTTTGGCATCATTGCCGTACGACAACAGCGTCTCCATGTAGGCTCGGTACGGGTACGTATTGGTGGACGTACTGATGAGTTTATCGCTCAGACTCATACCCACCTGTTGGAACAAGGAGTGCAGCCAAAGATTCACTGGGCCTACTACCGCATCGGCCGCTAGGTCGGCCCCGGCTGCGTGCACTATTTTGGCTTTCACGTACAAGTAGGTGTGGGCTAAATCCAGGTAGGCCGTATCTTTGTTTTCAATGGTAAATTCCACAGGTCCCGTCCCCGTCAGGCTAGCCAGGGGTCGATGTTCTACCCAACGTCCTTCGGCTACACTGGTCTGGGTGGGTGGAATAGTCCACAAATCCAATTCACTGTTGGTAGACGGACACGACTCGGAGTGAATGAATGCCATTATGCGAAGATGTCTCTCCTACTACTCTTCTTCTTCTTCGTCTTGGTCTTAGTCCTCGGGGTGTGCGTCGTCGGTGTGTTGGACGTCGAATGACTCTTCGCTGTGTCCGTGGTTGTCTTTTAAGGGCTTTGGCGATCAAGACGCTGCCTGCTTCTTTAGCCCGTCGTTTCAAGGCTTGTCGGGGTGCTGTGCCTCCCATCACATCACCGGCCACGCGCAATCCACTGCGTACCGCTTGTTTGCCCACCGCTTTGACACCCCGTGTCACCAAGGGTAAGAACGTTTTCACAATGCTGCCCAGTATGTTTCCCAATCCGTGACCTCGTTGCATGCGTGCACCGCTAAAGATGGGCAAGCCTCCTCCCGTTTGTTTCTTGTAGTAGTCGGCATAGCTGGGCGTATGGCACTGGTAAGGCACGTACATTATACGAAGTGAGGAGAACGGGCTTGTCGGAAATCTGTCAGCACCACTTTCCCTCGTTCGAATGCGACCGGGTGTCCCGTGTCATCTCTTATATCCACCATGATCGTGTTGATATCCGTATGTCGTACGGGCAGGTAGAGTATATGGTTGAAACTCTGGTTGACTTGATTGCCATACGTCTTGCTAATGGGGACCACCCGTAACAGAGGTGTGTTCACATCGCCCACAATATGGCTGTCCACTGCGTCCGAGTAGACGTAGAGTCCGTACATGCCTACTTTCATATCCACCACAACGTCACCGTTGTCGGTGGTGGGTCCCGTGTACACGCTGTAAGGCAGACCTAACATTTGCTGTAGTGTAGGACTAAGTTTCACAGCCACGTTAGGGCTCAGCAGGATACAGGCCTTGTCGTTGTGTGGGTTGACAGCCCAGATCACGTGATTCTTGAAGGGATAGACTTTCATGGGTTTTGAACTATTCGTGGCCTCCCGTAGAGCCTTGTACTCCAACAAGGACAGCAGACCCTCTATGAACTTCTGGGGTGTATCGTATTGGCCTTCGGGGAGAATCAGTTTGGTTACTTTGCCTTCGTAGGTGACGTCGTACCATACTTCTTGGTCTCGTACGTTGTACCACGAGTAAGGGTACTGAATATCTACCAGTCCACATTCCCACCGACCAGGTAAATGTAACGGTTGTGGTAATTGAGTCACATACTTGGCCAAGGTGTTGTCAGGAAACACATCGAGTGAACTATTACTGGGCAACGTCAGGTAAAACATGACGACTGAGTTGTTCTGCCTTCTGCACCGGGTTTTTATAGGGGTGCCCCTTAGTAGGGTTCCCAGGCCTTGGGCGCCTTACCTCGGCGTTGTGATCGTCGCGGTGACTTAGATCTGGTACGTCCCCGTCGTCGTTGTGGTGTTTTGGGCGGTGACATGGGGGCCCAAGAAGAGGAGGGTGGTGGTGGTGGTTGGTGTCGGGTCGATTGCTGCATAAAGGCCCAACGGTTAGGATTCCCTACCAATTCTTGAGGGGTGTGTGTGTCTTTTAACCCCTGAGCAAAGGCTTCCCAGCCCGGTGGATTAGAGTGTTTGCGAGAACGTACCATATCGTTGATCAAATCGGTCATATGAGACCCGGCACCACTTGGTTTCGAATCAGCAGTTTTCCTTCATCGTTCCAACTCATATCGGAATTCTGTTTCACCCGGTCCAACAATAAACGCGCCTTGGTCTTGAAGGCTTTAGGCACACTGGCCAACACTTCCTCTTCCAGCTCAGGTGAGGGTGGCGGCGGTGTGAGTGTGGGCGTTGTGGGTAGTTGTGGGAGTGGTGTACTACTACTCCCTCTATATTGATCCATAAACGTCTGGTACCGGTTCAGCGTATGATGGTAGAGTTGAATTTTCTCGTGATCGGGTAGTCGACGTTGGAGTATACTATTCATCTCTTCATCCAGAGACTGGAGTTGTTGCACTGTGGCAGGCACAGGATAGGGTGATTGCAAACTCTGTAACAGTCGAGGTTCGACCAGCATCATTTTTTTCGTATGTTCCATGTTTTAGCGTCCCAAGATGGAGCCTAGTAACGGTCCTAGTACGGTAGCGGCTAAGGGTGCGAGGAGTGCGCCGAGAAATCCACCTCGCTGTAACACCTGTTTCTTTTTCTTGACACTACCCGTCTTCTTCACCAGCGTTCGGAGACCCGCCTTGTGCCGTTGCAATTTCCCTTTCTGCAGAGGACTGAGCGGAACATTGCCTTTTAACACATTATGCGCCACTTCACACAAACACCGTACCGAGTCGGGATCCGCGCCGCGCACCAGGGCCCGGCCCACCTCCGGTGGCGCGCTGCGTAATACGCGGAGGGCCGGCGCGTGCTTGCGTATCCGTGCAGACATGATCAGGAAGTGACGGCTAGAGTGGGTTGTCTTCTTCTTTTATTTGGGTGTGTACACCGTCTGCACCTCTCCGGGAAAAATGTGGGTGCGCAATCGAAGGGTCGAGGGGGCGTCTTGTTTCAAGTCGATGAGTAGATACCCGTGAGCTCCTTGGGTAGCATCTTCAAAGGCTTCTCGTACAAAGGCCGTGTTTTTAGGGTACATCTGTTGGGCCAGGTGCATAATTTGGGAAGCGTCTCTGGGGTTTTTGAATAACACCACATACTGAGCATTCAAACTAATGTTCCTGTGCTCTTTGTTCCTACTGAAGAGATTCTGCACGATGTAGATGATGCTCAACCGACGATGATGGCTTCCTTTCCGTTTCCGTCATGAGATCGTCCACCACGACCAACGTGTCTTCTGGGATGTCGTCAGGGGGTAAGCCTTCCACTAAGGTGAGTCCCGGGAGACGTGCCAGTTCCTCGTACGCGGGTTGCCAAGCTCCATAACACCACAGGATGCGAGCTACGGGAGGTGAAATCAGGGCTGACCCGTGTTGGATGAGGCGTTGAACGAAGTGTGTTTTCCCCGACCCTGTCGGTCCAGCGATGAGACGCGTGAAAGGATGCTGCCACCGAGGATCCATAGTTTTTTATGAGGGTGATTTAGGGTTCGGATCGTACCGGGGGCTCCTAGTGGAACGGTGGGTACCGTTGCCGTGGTAAACGTGATTCACCGGAGTCCACTCTAAATGTTTTTAGCGTCGGTGTACTGGGTGAGGAGTGTCTCAGGGTAGACGGAGGCTGGCGATCAGGTCGAGTCGTAGTAGTAGTAGTACGGGGCGTCGTATAGGGGTGTCTCTGGGTTGATACGTGGCGGTGAGGTGACGTCGTGGATGGGGTCGGCCGCGTCGTAGGAGTCGTAGTGGTGGTGGTGGTAGAAGATGGCGTAGGAGTCGTAGTGGTGGTGGTAGAAGATGGCGTAGGAGTCGTAGTGGTGATGGTGGTGGTGGTGGATGATTGAGGTGGAATGGTTGGACGAAGGGTGTTGAAACACGATATCACGTACGCCAAATCGTAGAACACGCCTCCAAATAAGGTACCCAGAAACACTACTAGACACACTACAGTACCGACTTGTGCTTTTCGAGTCCGTAACAGTAAGGGTAGATGTGCACTATCCATGGTACAACCCTACACTGAAGGATGGAGGTGATAGGGGTTAGAATTTATAGGCGTTTCATGTCACGGCCTGACACCCAGGAATTAAACGAACGGGGCCAACCTTGCCATTTGACGAAATGATAGGGGATGCCACGTCGACGTTCCGTTTTCAAAATCTTTTCCACCGTGTAGTAGTCTTTCGGTGTTTTCACGACGGGTTGTAATTCTGCCTCGTAAAACGTGCCTTGCAGTGTTTCTCCTTGTAGATCTTCCAGTTGATAGACGTGTGGCTGTCGACGTTTATGGCGAACGATGACAAAGTGCTCGTCACTCCAGTTGGGCAAGTAACTTTTCTCAAATTGTCCTTTCACTTTACTGATCCGTACCACATCTCCGCGTTTGTAACGGGGTGACGTGAGTGGTGGTGGTGGACTGGGTGAGTACAGCGTACCACGCACTTGATGTTCGTTGCGTTCTGTCACATCGAGGGGAGCTCGCTGGATACTGCGATGATAGGCTCGATTGTACCCTTGGACCAGTTGAGGTAGTACATCGATGTACCGTCGGGTGTTTTGGGCAGTAAAATACTTGTACATTCGTCCTTTGAAGGTCCGATTGAATCGTTCCACCACAAAAATACCTTCTGTTTCTTAAGAAAGGTTTGAAAGGGTCGGTTGAGAAATTCTGTGCCTTCATCCGTTTGCAAATAGAGGGGTTTGCGCCCCGTCTTGAAAATCGGCTGGAACGCCCGTACCAGATTCTCTCCTGTTTTGGTGCGAATGGGTAGTACCCATGCGTACTTGGATAAAATATCGATACAGGTCAACATGTACCGATGTCCATCATTGTGAGGTGCAAATCGACTCATATCCACTAAATCAGCCTGCCATTGTGCGTCTGTGCCTCCTACGATGACTCGGTTGCGGCGAAAATGTCGTCGGGCTGCTCGATGTAAACTATAAGTGTCTTGGGTTTTTAACCAGTCTCGAACTTCAGTTCGACTGATGCCTTGGAAATGGGCGGCTCGAGCGAGCGCTCCCACAGCGCTATACGCGGCTGGACTGGTAGGGTTGTAATACAAATCGGTTAACACCTTGTTCACTGTAGATGCTGACCCCTTTTCCCCCTTTCGGGACCCCCTCATCACTGTCTTCCTACCCCTCATCGGGGTGCCCCTGGGTCCCCGTCCGGGTGTGGTGTGTTCGCTTCATCAGGTGACACTGACACTCTAGCCTCTGTGCACCCTATAGATATAGTACTTTTCTGTTCCCAGGCTGTATCGGGTTCATGTAGTTGTTCATGGTGTTCAGCCAGCGCGTCCTCCATAGCACGAGCCCACGCCAACTGGTCTGATGATCGCTCGTCCGGTGTAAACAGCTGGTCCACAATAGGCACCACTTTCTCCAAGGCTGACCACAGATCGGGGACTAGGGTGAAGCCTCGCGTAGGGTCTTGGTAGCGGCCCAGGCGTAGGAAGAAGGTGGTACGGTATACGTAGATGGCATTGTCTATGTGGATGAAGTGTCCGTCGAGCTCACCGCTCAACACCCGTTTAAATTTGGTCCAGCCGTCACGAGGTAGCGTCACCGTATTCGATACGGTCTCAGCGGGCGACCAGCAAATATCTCCACGGTCTTCCACCAGGGTGACTTTATCTTCATAGACGTGTAACCCCACCTGGGGTGTAAGGAGCAGGATGGCTCGTAGGTCGGGTGACATGCTTGCTCCAAATATCGAACGGTGAATGACACACACTCTGTCTCACCCCTGGTATTTATAGTGTCAATACCAGGTGGGTACAGACTGAGTCGTGCTATTCTGTGAGGGAGTCCTGTAGAGATAGTACTTCATCGACCATGGGGACTACTTGTTGCAAAGCCGTCCATAGATCGGGTTCCAGAGTAAAACCACCTCGCTTGAGACAGAGGAGTCGAGCAAAATAGGGACCGCGGAAAATGTAGACGTCGTCACACAGGTGAATGCTATCACCATCGAGGTTACCCCATAACACCCGTTTCAAGGTAGTCCAGCCTTCCGGGGATAAAGAGACACGCGCTGGTTCAGACGTACACCAACACCTACTGTCGTCATCGATGAGCTCCACGCGTTGGGGATACAACAATAGGGTGCAGTCCGGTGTAAGAGTGCGGGTAGCTACAGAGTGCGCCTGGGGGTGGAGTACGTCGTGGACGTCGGTGATAATAGCTTTCAGCGCCTGCCATAATGCCGGACGGAGTAGGATAGAGGCACCACCACACTGTTCTAAACGGGGGAAAAAAGAATCATCTCTACCACTTCGTAGGTAGACACCGACTCCCACGTGCATGAAATCAACTTCGGGCTCTTTTCCCTGTAACAACCGTGTCAATAGAGTCCATCCTGCTAGGGTTAAACATAGCTTCACCTCTCGCGGATGTTCTTCGATGAGCTGCAGTTCATGGTCATAGACGATGAGGATGACGTCAGGCGTGAGTTGGAAGAAGGCAAGCTCCGCTCCGTGCGCTGTCATAGTGGTGAATGACAAAACAACGACGAGGCAAATGTGTATATATCGATTCTTGCCCTTCGTGAAAGTCCGTGATGACTCGTGAGTAAAAAACCCCTAGTCCGTAGCCGTACACGTTATAGGTGCGCATCTCTCTCTATCCGTACCCGTAACCGTTCTAGTTTTTATTCCACCCTCACCCTTCGTGAAAGTCCGTGATGACTCGTGAGTAAAAACCCCTAGTCCGTAGCCGTACACGTTATAGGGTTTTTTTTCGCACCTCTCTCTATCCGTACCCGTATACGTTATAGTTTTTATTCCACCTCATCCTTCGTGAAAGTCCGTGATGATTCGGGCTGTAATGTTATCTGCAATCATTTAACCTGGGAATTGGCCATAGACGAATTTTCGTGCAAAATATGTGGATTGAGAGTTAACCCAGGAAGGGTGGTCGCACGTGGGCGTAGGCACCCATCAGCGATGTGTATATCACTCTCATGTTATTAATACACGCAATCATTTAACATGGAAATTTTCCACTAGACGAATTTCGTGCAAAATGACGGGATTCTGGCGTCACCCAGGAAGGGTGGGGGCCCCCACTATTGGCCAATGAGATGTCTATAAAAAGAGCCAATGAGATGGCTATAAAAAGAGCCAATCCGCTAGCCCTAAAAAGAACCAATGAAGCCAGTATCACCGAGGTTGAAACAGCCAATGAAAATCACCTGTATGTCAGTATAAAGCCAGCAGGAGCGTGGTGAGCGGCATTCCAAAACCTTTCACCGTACTATAAAGACGTGTATACCTATTTGAAGAAGAAGATGAACCGCGTGGCCAAGATGTCGACAACCAAGGCTTCGGAAAGAATGGCCTAAATACAACGGGAGATTGCCCGGCGGCAAAGGGCGGCCATGGTGAAAGCCATAAAGGACTTCTGGCTCCAAGAAATTACAGGATGGTGCCGGTAAATGGACGACGACAACAACAACGTCAATCCGGGGGCAGCCCAGAATCTCCGGACCCTGATAAGGACAGCCAGAACAGTGGGGGACGAGGCCTGGCTGGTCCACCTCAAAAACGCCATGGAGGAAATGCACCCACCACCACCACCACCACCACCAACACAACAACAACAACAACAACAACAACAACAACAACAGCAAGTCCAGCCAGAATTTGTCGATATGGAAGCAATACCACCAGCCAATTTCCTGCAAGATCTACCCATTTCTGCGCACCATGATGACGGACAACAACACCGATACACGATGGAGCCGTACAGATATTTTTCCGTCAGCGATATGTAGGGAGTAGACAGGAAAACTCCCCCTGAAGAAAACAGGGTCAACAAATTGACTTCAACGGCCCTTTTCAGGGCCAACCAATTGTTGTCGAAAGAGAACTTCTAACTTGGCACATTCAATTCAAATCACAGGTCCTACATCATGTCCTCTTTATTCTATAGTATTACCAAACTCCAACACCAAAAAACAATCCCTGCCCCGTCAACGGCCCTTTTCAGGGCCAAACCCTTACTTCCAACACACAGGGGTTTTTTTTTTCTCAGTGTTTTAGGGCTAACCCATGCAAAAATTTGGTGCAAAATGAGCGGAATGATTGCAGATAACATTACAGCCCGAATCATCACGGACTTTCACGAAGGGTGTGGGTGGAATAAAAACTAGAACGGATACTGGTACGGATAGAGAGAAGTGCGAAAAAAAACCTATAACGTGTACGGCTACGGACTAGGGGTTTTTACATTTTAACATGGCAAATTTAGACTAGGTGAATTTGGTGTAAAATGAAGGGTTTCTGTGGTGACCCAGAATGCATTGGGGTAATATTATAAAGATAGAAATGGACTTTAACCTGGAAATTGATGTGTTATTTACCTATTGTTACCTAGGTATGTGTGTGCATGTGCAGGAGTTGGTGCTATTTTTTTATTTTGTGCTTTTGAGTTTACAAGTTTCCTCTTTCGGAAAGATGGGTTGGCCCTAAAAAGGGCCGTTGGAAGATGTAAGCGATTACATCGTTGGGGACAGGTGGGATTGTCTTCTCACAGTGCACACCGGGCATGTCAACGCTATGAGTTCACACACTAGGGGGTTGTAATCGTCCGGAAGCTGTGGTAATCGGGCATGTCGGTGTATACAGGCTATACACAAGGCTTGATGCCCACAGGGAAAAATGGCGTATTTGGCGAAGTGATTACAGCATTCCACGCAGCGTAAATATTGTGCTGCTTGGCATTCTGTGTTGGGTGCCAGTCTTCTTTCTATTGCGGTAGCGTAGTGGATGACCTCTTCAATTTGTTCCTTTTATTTTCCCCTTATGTTTCTGTGTATTCTTTTTTTGTATTTTCTTGACTTTTTCTTCTTCTTGTGCTCTTTTCCTTCTCCTTCTCCTTGTTCTTCTCCTTCTCCCTGTTCTTGTTCTTGTTCTTCTTCTTCTTCTTCTTCTTCTTCTTCTTCTTTTTCTTCTTCTTCAACTTGGAGGCTTTGTTGTTGTTTGTAGATATCTTCTAGCACTCGGTCCATTTCGTCAAATCGTTGGTATTCGAGTGCCGTAAGATCCGGTGTCGCTCCTGGGGGATCACTAAGATCCGGTGTCACTCCTGGGGGTCACTAAGATCCGGTGTCGCTCCTGGGGGATCTTGATTATGGCCGCCCTGTGGTTGGTGTTCATCTTTAAATAAGTCTTCTATAATAGCATCCAGCCATGGGTCATCATGTACCATATCGATGTTCCCGAGCAGTTGTAGTTCATCATCATTTATCATGAAGTCTGGTAACAGGTTGTCAATATCCATGGTTTCACCTTCAGCCATGATGTAATTGTGAATGAATCAGTAAAAACTGCGCGCTATTTATAGTGTAACGCGCGGACGTGAGCGTAATTTTTTATATCACATCTTTGTGCTCACTTACGCTGGAGAAATATTTTTATGTTTCTTTTCCAATTTTAAACCGGTGTGATTTTGCAATAAATGCGAGTGCACGTATAAAATTTATTTCAAGTTGAACTGGGGCAACTGATCGTGTAGCATTTAAAAATTTAGAAGGGTAGCGGTAGATTAAGCCACTATTTTAATGATTTTATCGATTTTTAGACGCGTAACGTTATGGTTAGGGTAGTGTAGAAAACCCGGTACACTGGAAATAAATCGGTTTTCCTGGGTAAAAATACGTCATGTATGTTCCTCACAGCCTTATAATGTCACCCTGAAAATTGTAGCCAGTTTATCGAAAGAAAACTAGGAAATTTTATCGTATGACACCGGCTACGGTAACACAGCACTATACAGTGTGCAGGCAAAATGTGAGTACAGCTATGGGTGTCAAATGGATGTGTTACCGTAGCCGGTGTGATACGATAAAATTTCCTAGTTTTCTTTTCGATGTGGAAAATAAAACACAAAACATTTTTAGCAGGTACCAGGCCGCCATGTTGCACCCACTCACACGCCGCCATTTTGACCACACACGCCGCCATTTTGTACACACAGGCCGCCATTTTGTACGCACACGCCGCCATTTTGAACACACACGCCGCCATTTTGAACACACAGGCCGCCATTTTGAACACACACGCCGCCATTTTGAACACACAGAACGCCTAGACTATAAATAACGCGTAGTATGTTGCCATTTATTCACAACTACAATCATGGGTACAAGACGAAGGCTATTCAACGATCCTAGAGAACACAGTGAGGTGATTACGAGTGAAGAACATAACGATGGAGTGACAATAATTACAAGCTTTGAGCGGGTTATTGCCGACGAAACGATGATACGGCGAAGTGAAGAACAACTCGAAGAGCTCAGGAGGGAGGCAATGGAAGAAGATGCGAGGTTGATGAGACGGCGAAGTGAAGAACAAGACGAGGAGATAAGGAGGGTGGCAATGGAAGAAGATGAGGATGTAACTGATGAAGAACTCCCCGACCTAGAGTGGTTAAACAGTAACAGACCTCCAGCAAATACAGCGGCTACCCAAACACCAATTATAACAACGCCGGCTACCGAAACAACAACAACAACAAGAACAGCAACAACACCACCACCATGCTCTTGGGCCGAGGTAACCCGCCTGAACGAACAGGTGAACCGCCTAAACCAACAGGTGACCCACCAAAACGAACAGATTAATGAAATGAGGGAAGACATGGGTCAAATGGACGCTGTGAAGTTTAAACTACAACAAGACCTACATAAGGAAAACAGTAAATCAAACTGTAGCGTGTGTACAGACGACGAAAGCCTGTACGCCCTATTTCCGTGTGGGCATTTATGCCTATGTGAAGAATGCTGGGTGACGCTAACATGTATAGGGGACACGTGCCACTGCGCTGAAACGGACGAACAGCATTTAAAGCTCAAGTGTCCCGTGTGTAGGAAGCAGGTGGCCGGGGTAAAGAGAATATACCGCTCCTAAAACAAGTGTTGTAACACTTTTCCAAAGGTCCTTTTTAGGGCCAACCCATGTTTTCGAAAGAGAACTTCTAAACCCAAAGCACAAAAAACACCAGCTCCCATCACCCCTATGAAAAAACCTAAGGTCTTCACCACAATAGACTCTTAATGTTGAATTTTTTTAATACAATTATCTTTGCAAAAGAATGAACACTAACAGCCATTTTTTGAATTTTCTACTATTTTTATTAACACAAATAGAATGAACGTGTTCACTAGACTCTGGGTATTGAATTTTTAATACAATTATACGCTATGAAGGCGCTTCAATGCACATAGAATGAACATAAAATGAACATAGTGTAGGAATACGTCAGGAGAGAAGCCGTATTTTCAGCTTGAGCAAGACTGGCAGATGATAATGTCTGAATGTTCCAATGCAATAAGACTTGAAAATGTTCAATATTTATACAAGACGACAATAGAATGAACGTCTTCAGTAAAACTCTGAGTTTTGAATTTTAATACAATTAACAGTATATGAAGGCGCTTCAATGAACGTGTAGGAATACGGTACATGTTTTCAACACTAGACTTGTTCAATAGTTATGCAACAAGACTTGTTTGAACTCATCATAGTCTTTCCGCCCCTGGTGCACGTAGATGTAGGTAGCAATCTGTTCACGTGGAATTCTGGGAGCGCAGGCAGCTTCCGATGCCAGGGCAATTTGCTCCTCGGTCACGCCCTGTAGTGTCTCAGTGGTGAGCGCGTATGAGGGTATTATATTCTCCACACACGTATGCATGTTTATCGGACTGTTGTTCCCACAGCCTGCACATGCTTCGATACGCAAGTGTCGAATGCGAAGTCTGACATGATCCAGGAATGTGTCGATGTACTTCTTACAAATATACTGAGTCACCTGGTCAGACAGGGCTTCATGAATTATAGCTGTGAGACACTGCAACTTCCGCCACGCCGTTATTTTCAAGGTGACACCCTGAGGACAAGGAACACGCTCTTGCGTATCTAACCTCATTTTCCATTTGCGTATATGCACCAGGAGCTGGTCGTTGAAATAGGCACAGCTGACAAAGATGTCGTCACCCACATAAAATTTCGCTTCGTCACTCCCCTGGTCGTGAATAACCGCATCGATGGCGTAATCAAGGGTCTGTAGTTTTAGCCAGGTGTCGTACGTTAAGGCGATATGCCTAGCTGGTCTGTCGTTAAAGGCCGGTGCGTTAAAATGCACTTCTTCGTCTTTGACACTCACAGTTAAATAGGCTGAGAGCTCCCAAATGTTCGTGTGGGCTGCCTGGTAGGCCTGCTGGATAATGTTATTGATCTCCTGCACAGACATAGGAAGTTGCACCTCTTCTTCTTTCACGGGCTCAGGCACTTGCTGGGGCACTGGCTGAAGCACTGGCTCAGGTATTTCTAAAGGTGTTAGTCGGGACCGTTTGGATCGTGCACCGCGTTTGGCAGGTGTACGCTCTGGGGTGGTGTGCGTGGCTAAGATATCATCATCTTGTATAACGTGGGCTTGAAGTAGATCTGCTAGTTCTTCATTTCCCGTCTTCTTCAACCCCTCCACGAAGGCTAGAAATGCATAGGGGGTAGAGCGCAGTAGACCATCGATGAGGGCTCTGTTTTGTCCTGAAGTGGTTTTCTCAGCCATGATTTCTTCGACACGCTGTTTCAGGAGTATGTTTTCCTCCATAAGCAGATCACATAATTCGGCCACATGTTGCATTTCATCAATGAGGCGAACACGGTACTTTTGAAGCGTAACTAGGTCGGCTGACTGCATGGCTGGTGAGTAACTGCTACGGTGTAATAGTCTGGTGAATTTGCACTGGTAAAATGAAAAAAAGTAAAAGGTTCTCCACAGCTCATACAAGCAGGCAAGCAGGCTGGCTAGAGGTGAGGCAGGCAGGCAGGCAGGCAGGATAGAGGTGAGGCAGGCAGGCAGGCAGGCAGGCAGGCAGGCTGGGCAGGCAGGCTGGTCAGGTCAGGTAAGTCAGGCAAATAGTGCAATGAATACACCCCACCGCTAAAAATCGCCTCCTTTTATACGTTTTTCTACAATCCGCCATTTTGAACACACACGCCGCCATTTTGAACACACAATCCGCCATTTTGACCACACAATCCGCCATTTTGAACACACAGGCCGCCATTTTGAACACACAGGCCGCCATTTTGAACACACAGGCCGCCATTTTGTACACACAGGCCGCCATTTTGAACACACAGGCCGCCATTTTGAACACAGACGCCGCCATTTTGAACACACACAGCCGTCATTTTGAACACACACGCCGCCATTTTGAACACACACGCCGCCATTTTGACCAAACACGCCGCCATTTTGACCACACACACCGCCATTTTGAACACACACGCCGCCATTTTGAACACACACGCCGCCATTTTGAACACACACGCCGCCATTTTGAACACACACGCCGCCATTTTGAACACACAGGCCGCCATTTTGAACACACAGGCCGCCATTTTGAACACACATGCCGCCATTTTGAACACACACGCCGCCATTTTCAACACACACGCCGCCATTTTGAACACACACGCCGCTATTTTGAACACACACACGCCGCCATTTTGAACACACACACGCCGCCATTTTGAACACACACGCCGCCAATTTGGACACACGCTTGCACTCAGTGACCCCTGTGACGTCATAGTTACATCCGGGTGAAAGGGCCCTCCAAATCCGTAGACGCTACTACTGTGAACTGACAGCTCAGGCACAGGTCCTAATACATTAATGTGTAAAGGACCCCTCAGGCACAGGTCTCAATGCATTAAGGTGGAGACTGACACCACAGGCACAGGCCTAATACATTAAGGTGTGAACTGACACCGCAGGCACAGATCCTAACACATTAAGGTGGAGACTGACACTTTAGGCACAGGACCCAATCCAGTAAGGCGGAGACCGACACCTCAGGCACAGGTCCAAATACATTAAGGTGTAAACTGACACCACAGGCACAGGTCATAATACATTAATGTGTGAACTGACACCTCAGGCACAGATCCCAATGCATTAAGGTGGAGACTGACACCACAGGCAAAGGTCCTAATACATTACGGTGTGAACTGACACCTCAGACACAGATCCTAATACATTAAGCAGACACCAAAGGAGTCCTAATACATGTGTGAACTGACACCATAGACACAGGTCCTAATACATTAAGGTGTGAACTGACACCTCAGGCACAAATCCTAATACATTAAGGAGAACTGACACCATACGCACAGGTCCTAATACATTAATGTGTGAACTGACACCATAGGCACATGTCCTAATACATTAAGGTGTGAACTGACACCTCAGGCACAGATCCTAATACAGTAAGGTGAACTGACACCATAGAGACAGGTCCTAATACACTAAGGTGTGAACTGACACCTCAGGCACAGATCCTAATACATTAAGGTGGAGACTGACACCACAGGCACAGGTCCTAATACATTAAGGTGTGAACTGACACCACAGGCACAGGTCCTAATACATTAAGGTGTGAACTGATACCTCAGGCACAGATCCTAATACATTAAGGTGGAGACTGACACCACAGGCACAAGTCCTATTACATTGAGGTGGAGGCTGACACCACAGGCACAGATTCTAATATATTAAGGTGGAGACTGTCAATAGTAGACATAAAACTAGGCTAGTTTCCTGCAAGAGAGAAGCGGTCAACAGCTTTCAGTGATGCCAGCGAGACATGTTCCAAAAATATCATATCCGTATCGTTGAATAGTATTCTTAATCCATATGATATTCGTTGTAAAGTCGTTATCTATGATGTATCTCAGTCACGCTTTGATTGTGACTGTTCATATGAACGCTATGAGGATCTTGAAATACATAGGGTTCATATGGCCCCTAGCCCCGGGTTAAACGGAATTAAACACAAGTTACGAATGTACCGCCATAGATCTTGTACGCTACGCTCGTATTTTGCTACCAGCATGCGATATGCATCGCCAAATTTGCGAAACTTCGAGTGGAGTCGCTCGATGATATAACCCTGTTTTATAAATTTCTGCAATAATGTTTTGTGGCGTTGATTATAATCGTCATATTTAACACAGGATCTAGCAAATGCTACTAGGCGAGATATGTATACGCCATATGCAGGTCCCTTTGGTATATTACGATGTCGAAATTGTAATAATCTCTATGGTCGTAAAGTCTACGAGAAAGAAGGCCAGCTTCATTTTTATAGAGATATAGGTCTAAATAAGATGTGCCGTTGGGGCCATCTGTAGGTTCCGTCAAATACAGTGAAGGTGGATATGTATCCTTCACTGCGTCGTTTATATAACGATTGTCTACAGCAAGAAGATCGTCTATATAGCGCTCGGTGAATGAGAAGGAATGGGCTTTGAAATTATCTGTTTTTGAAAGCGTTTGCATATAGTTGTATTCATAAGAGAACAGATATAGGTCAACCAAAAGTGGTGCACAATTAATACCCATTGGAATACCTATATGCTGTTGATATATTGTATTGTCAAATTTCACATTGATATTATTAATGAGAGATTCAAGCAACTCTATAAACAAAGAAACATCCCATGAATGATATCCCTTGTATGTAGTAGAGCTAAAAAATGCTTTATGGCTTCCGACATTAATATATCGGCGATGAGTTTTCTTGAACACCGATTTTATTAATGAACTAAGACGGCCAATAAGGTCCCGATGAGGGATTGTAGCATAGACAGTCGAGAAAGCCCATGGGAATACATTTCTGTTCGCATAGGCCTCGTTGAAACTGGTATTTCGACGCAGGCTATGGTCAGTCGCTTGGGTTGATCCCCCGGGAATTAATTTTCTTGATTGGTGACCAGATTCTGAGCCGAAGTGGAAAACACTTTGGTTTGAACACGTTGGACTGGGCTGCATATAGCCTTACTGGGGAGGGGAAGGGCTGGGGAGGGGGGGGGGGGAGTCATCGCATCGTCAAAGGCTTCCCATGCAAACTTGATGCGCCCGGGGTACATTTGTCTCGGCAGATGCAACAGTTGAGAGGTGTCTCTCTGATTTTTTACTTCATGTTTTTACTAAACAAATTCTGCACTATGTACATGATGCTGAACCGCCGATGATGACTGCCTTTTGTATAGAGTTGGGTCACTCGAACAGCGGTCTCCACCACGAGACCATCGACAACGACCAAGCTGAGTGGGTAATCCTTCCACAAAAGTGATGTGAGGAATCGTCGAATAGGCCACCTATCATTCTTCGTTACACCACACGACTAGGGCGATGGGTGCGGCAATCATACTGTCGGCGTATTGACTCCGTCGGACCTGCGATGAAGCAAGTGGAGGGATGACTCCAGTGGCTGGAGTTGTATCCTTTGGCGTGGTAACTCGCTCTCGTAATCTGGTAAGGATCCACAAGCCGCTTCGGAGGAGGGTGGGTTCTCTTGCATATCACTCCGCTGAGTCCTGGTTGTAGTAGGTACTGTGACAGGCAGAGTCTGGTGTATAGAAGGTACTGTGGTAAGCTGGCGATTCGGTGTGGTGTATACCGTACTCGGCTGCACCTGTAACTGGTGGGGCGTGGTGGTCGGGTGGGCGGACGCTTGAGGTGTGATCGGATCGGTGAGTGTATCGTCCCCCACATGACCTGTCGTCACGGACGGAGAGGGTCTACGTTGGTTGAGTAACGAGATGACGTCCCATACAATAAGCCCAGGGGGAGGGCTAAGACGGTGAACACAGCACCCAGTTGGCCTTTTCGAGTTGGGAGTGTCAGCGGCAGTCGCCCTCTGTCCATGTCTGAGCACAGTCTGAACTCTGAACCATGTCATCTGGTTGGCAGGACCCACAAATTAAACGAACTCGGCCAACCGTGCCACTTCACGTCTTGCCTCGGCGTCGCTCGGTCTTCAGGATGCATTCCACATAGTAGTTATCTGCTGTGGATTTCTCCACGGGTTGTAATTCTTTTTCATAAAACGTGCCTTCCAGGGGTTGCCCGTTGATATACCGTGGCTTGACTGTTAGGCGCCGTGTGATCACAAATTGTTCGTCGCTCCAGTTGAGAAGGTACGATTTTTCGAACTTGCCCTTGACTTCACTGATCAGCGCCTGTTCGCCACGTTGGAATTTATAAGGACGTGGACGTTGCAGGTATGACCTGGGATACAGGACGGCCCGAACTGGGGCTTCGTTGCGCTTGTTGACTTACATGAGGGGTCTCTGGATACTGCGGCGATGAGCTCGATTATCTTAGAAAATCTCAGTTTTACAACCCGAGATTCAAGGTCAAATGTCAAAGAGCGTGACGTCGTGACGCCGCATTTGCGCCACCAGCACCACCTCAGAAATCATAAGAGAGTTGCGCTTCTTATACTAGTAATTGTGTTGATCTGAACATTGTCGTTTGTTCTGTTCTCTAATCGCGCCGCCTTTTTTCTCAAATATCCGGTTTTGATAACAGATAAACGTGAAGTTACATGAAGTATATAAGCCACGGATAGATAAAGATTGACGTTTGAATAAATTCATCACATGCATGTTCACTTCGCATATCCGGTTGGATAGACCCTCCGCTGCCATTGCTTTTTAACAAGAGCAAAACAAAACAAGATATTTCGGGAATATTTCACTGTTAATTTACCTGTCTTCGCAAAGAATGCGGAGATGGGTGGTTTACGCCATCATGGTAAAGCAGTACAATTACTAGGCAGAATAATGCAAATTAAACTAATGAATGAGCCGTTTTATTCTGATTAAAAGAAATATAGTCAAGAAACACTGAATACTAAATCACTCGCTGCTCCCGCAAAGAGACAATGCGATGCGAACGTCAGTCGCCCGTCTCGTTTGAAGGAAATTTCTAACTGGGGACGAAACTTTGCGTCGCGCGTCGCCGTGGCAGTTTGTCAATAAATTAATTAATTTCCATGCGCTTATGGAGCAGTAACATGGTGATTTGTCGAATCAGGCTGAATTTCCGAAAAATAGGCTGAATTTCTATGCAAAAGTGTCCAGAAATAACGATGCTTCATTTTTCGTCATCCTCCACTCCCTCCGAGGTGAAACAGGGACCCTTCATCTGGCTAGATTCATTGAGAGAGATAAGGTCTGCATTACAATCGCATTTATGAGTGTTGGAATGCTTACATTGCCTTGCATTTTTGATTTTCTATCTGTTCCTTTCCCAAATTGTTATCCGGATATTTACTAAGGATAACGCCAGAAGTCGTAGTAAGCCTGGTGGATGTTAGGGTTATTCTAGTGAAACTCATGAGCATGCCACCGCAAACAGTAACTCTCTGATACTGGAAGCGGGCAGATATCGGCCCGAGTGGCCTTTTTCTAACAGCCTACCAGCCAGATGTAAACCGAGGAGAGTTGACAGGATATTTCTTCGCCTCATCGAGGCGGTGGTATCCTAAAATATTCGGATATTATATAATGGACAGACTCAGGGGAGTCAGCCTACTACGGAACCCAAATACATGATTTCGGTCATGTTTGCCCGCAAATTAACCGATCCTCGAATAAGTAATCATAGAAAACGACCCCCCTATAAAGAAATCCTGGCGACGCCCATGATAAAACAAACACGATTTATGTCTTTTGAAGGGCGAGGGTGCGAGAGTGTGTGATTAATCTCGCGCTTCATCCTTCAAAACTAGCAGTTTTTTTTAATATCACGAGATTCTGTCGATAGTGTCATCTGAATCTCATTTGCATCATCATACCTAGTCATGGTTCGTCTGACAAAGCCGAGTCATGACAGAAGACGATTTCACCAGGACTAAGCCCAGTCGTTTATTAATAGACTTTCTTATAGCCTTAGTGACCCCATGACCTTTCCGAATATGCCCATGTTGAGCAAATTAGAAGCCAGGCAATGTATTTCATTCACTTTAAACTCAGTTGGATGTTGCCCTGATTGTTTTGATTGGGGCGACGCCCACGTGGCATTACCTCGATCACATCCAAGAGACCATTCTGCTGCGTTTGATCATTATATAATTTCCGCTTGTCTGTGTACACGGCAAAGTACGCACCTAACGCCGTCCGTTCATTGGCTGTTATTTCAAAAGAACTATTTGAATAATAACTGTATTGCCCTAACCTGCGTGCAGGGCTTGTACGGAGTACACAGACCTGCATTATGGAGGAAGGTTTGCACAACGATTTCTGTGAGCATCAAATCCTGGAATGGAAAATCTGGATAATATAGTGTCGCGCGGAACGCTAGACTGATAATCAGAGTGATTAATTATAGAATTTCAATAATGAAACTATCTAAGCCAACTAAAGTATAGCTTGGTGCCTCTAACATGATTGAACGGAGGATAATACTGTCAAGGTACCGTAGTCATTATCTGCAGGATTATCACCGGGTATGCTCTCTTCATTAACATAGAATACGAAGGTTCAAAGTTATCAAGGTCTGCTGGAGGTCTTAGATGATTTGTCTCCCATTGTTCGACTTGATTAACGTCGATGGATTTTCCGGAATTGAACGGAAAATAGCATAAATCCATCGTATGTTCAAGTTAATTTATCGTATCTGCGAGGTAAAGCCATATGAGATGGTTCGAGATGACATTGCAAAAACACTACCAGAAGTCTATATATCAAACTAGATGTATGACGCACTCCTTTCCAGGGAAACATCCCCAACTCCTAGAATTACATCACACATGTAACATATGTCACCGCTCACGTATGTCACCGTTTGCTCGATCTCAGCTGACGCTAAAATATCTGGCTTGGAACTAGCACTTTGCTGCATAATGGGATTTATGTATCTGTGTCGGTTGCTCGTTTCGAAATTTAAGCCAAATATACAGTCTGACCAAACGTCAATTTTACAAATTACAACTTACATGTACAAATTGGCAAACTGGTAACCCTGCGTTTATCTAGCATGTTTTAGTACGACTTAGAACGCTGTGACGCATCATGTTGACAGGCGCCGGTGTACATTCGGGAGATTCTATTTTACATGGCGTAAAATAGGGCTACTTTACAGGGCTGTAGTGACACAAATAGACACAGCCTGTCTCAGGTGACACAATCCCCCCCCGATTTGAGAGACCACATAAACTCGTCCAATGATCTAGGCACGTTGCCAACTGACACTCAGGATAAACTTTTTAGCAAAGGGGAGAGAGGTTGCCAATGTTTACAATATCTTCAACCCTTCGTTACATAATCTTTGATGATAATCAATTTAAGTAGTGCAATAATAAAAAAAAATATTTCCATCACTAACCATGCCTCAAATATACATAGAGAACGCCTATGAACACATTATTTTTAAATATAACCGTTCCATTTACATTTATGGTCAATCCGAATCGCGACTTGTATTTTTTATATGATAAAAGTAACCTTTGGTTGCGGTTTCTCTAGTTTCGAATGAAATCAATTCTAGCTAAGCTCCATATCTATACTCGCCTCCCTCGTATAGCTAAGCCGCAAGCCCATTCTTCCCCATGTCAGTAACAGAACTATAATTATCACGCATTCACGTTTAGCTTTGCGCCCTTCCAGGCATGATTTTTATTGGGGGAACGGTACAGAGAATATGTATCAGCCTAAATGGACGCTGAAATCGTCATCTTTCAGAAAAAACAATCGAATTTACTTCACAGCCGACCTACAGCATGGTAACATGGAAATAATCAAAACTTAGTGTGGATGCGTTCTAAGATAAATAACTGGGCTAGCGCGTTTAAATAATCGTTTTCATTATCCAACATGTAACTGTGTACAACTGTGTGAGACAACATATCCAACGAATATCCAATTAATATGCAACGAATATTTTTGAATATTTAACCTGTGTAAACCGAATCTGTGAGATCCGAATGTTCAATATCCAATATCAAACTCACTACACACAGGGGGCCCTCGGTGGCCGAGTGGTCTAAGGCGCTTCGCTGGTGACCGCTAGTCTCACATCGCTGAACCGGCACGGGTTCAAGCCCAGCTGGTCCATGTGTGAAAGTTTGTCAGTTACTTGCCGAAGGGCGGTGGTTCTCTCCGGGTACTCCGGCTTCCTCCACCAACCAAACTGACTGTCACCATATGAGTGAAACAAACTTGAGTGTGACATTAAGCCAAATTCCCTCCCTCCCTCCACTACACACAGCTCCCTTATCGGCCATCATAATAATCATATAGTTTTATCATCGGCATGGGAAAGAATAGGTTTGCGGCATAGCTACGAGAGAGGCGAGTAGGTATACGAATCTAGCTAGATCAATGCCCACAATTTTACTTGAGAGAAATTTCCCTCAAGTATATTGTTTTCTAGAATATGCATGGTTTCAGTTCCGGATATATTATACATGCGTGTTTTAAAAGGCAGCGCTGTCTGGCCACAGTACTCGTGCCGAGCAATGACCAATAAATGTGATAGGAAATCCGTTAAAGGTGTTTCCGCATATTTACCTATTGAGGCACAACGCGCGTTTACACATCCGTGTTTTTTACAGGGGCTTTTATAAAAGTTCACAATTTCTAGGCAAGGCCTGAGTCCTATATATTCACTTTATTGGATGTTGAATTTTAGGTCACAGACAGTGTAGCGGCTTGTAGTTCACGGATTCGCTATTTCATTGTACGATACCTCTAATTATAGATTTACCGGTACTTGGCTATACATATAATGTGTCCTGTTGCGTCCTGCGCATCAATGTCCATGGAACAAGAGACACCGTTTGCTAACTTCACATCTATTTTCTCTTTGTATCATTGGTGATTTTGTCTCATATGTGCAGGAGGATTCGGCTTGAGAGTTCAAACGTATAGTTTTTATTTGCTGAAAAGTTCTGGTTTTGAAAAATGAGATGTCTACGGTGTAGGCCTATTTCGGGACTCTGAGATAAAGGGTGTCAAGATTCCCGTCGATAAAAAGTAAGTTACATGCTATCATTACGCTAAAAATATCCCCCTACACTCCCCAATGTAGACTTCAGACGTGTTAAAATTACGCATATTTATGAAGTGATATGAACTTTGAAACATCCCCTCTTTCATAATATCTCATCGTTTCCCACATGTTTGAATAAATCACACAGAACAGGTATATAGGTCTATACAAATCAACTTTAAAAGAAATTGCCACATGAATGACATTCAACGAGATGACGCACTTTTACGACAAATATTGTCATTATTGAAACTGGACCACGACAAGCCTTGTTGCACAAATTTACCACAATAAATAATTATATCGGGTGTCATTAATAACTGTAAATAAAAAACAACATGTGTCGTGGTCCGGTGGTAAATGAGATACAAGATTTGTCGTGATCTTAGGTACATAGTCGTGGCCGAGTGTCATTAATAATGGAAAATGAAGTACAAGGTTTGTCGTGATCGGGTGTCATTAATATTGATACATTGTCGTGGTCGATTGTCATTAATAATGGTAAATGAGGTACAATGTGTCATCAATTATGGTACATGTGGTGCAAGGTGTGACGTGGTCGAGTAACGTTAATAATGGTAAATGCGGTACAAAAAGGGATGTGGTCGTTAAACATAAATAATGGTAAATAATGTACAAGGTGTGTGGTGGTTATGTGTCATTAATAATGGTAAATGAGGTACAAGGTGTGTCGTGATCGGATGTCATTAATAATGGTGGATGAGGTACAAGGAGGGCCGTGGTCGGGTGTCATTAATAATGGTAAAGGAGGTACAAGGTGTAACGTAGTCGGGCGTCATTAATAATGGTAACTCAGGTACAAGCTGTGTCGTGGTCGAGTTAATTAATAATGGTACAAGGTGTGACAAGGTCGTTTAACATAAATAATGGTATGTGATGCACAGGTGTGTCGTGATCGGGTGTCATTAATAATGGTATTAGGTACAAGGTGTAACGTGATCGAGCGTCATTAATGATAGTATATGAGTTTCAAGTTGTGTCGTGATCGAATATCATTGATAAAGGTAAATGTGGTACAAGGTGGGTCGTATTAGGCAACACATAACCACGACACACCTACACAGTTAACATTAATAATAACATCCGATCACGACCCATCTTGTACCACTTTTAACGTTATCAATGACGCCCGATCACGACACACATTGTACAAATTGTCACTATTATTGCCATCCAAGCAATATACGCCTCGCACCACAAGAACACGACCCACTGCTATATACACATACCTTGTACCACCCACTTTTGTACCTACTCAGTTACCATTATTAATGACACTCAATCCCTGATACATATTGCACCGCCCACTTTGTACCACAGTTACCATTATTGATGACACCCGACCCCCGACCCCCGACACGCTTTGCACCGCCCACTTTGTACCACAGTTACCATTATTGATGACACCCGACCCCCGACACGCTTTGCACCGCCCATCTTGTACCACAGTTACCACTATGAATGACACCCGACCTACACACATTTTGCACCGCTCATTTTGTACCACAGTTACCATTATTAATGATATCCGACCCCAGACACACTTTGCATCACGGTTACCATCATTAGTGACACCCGACCTCGACACACTTTGCACCGCCCACGTTGTACCACAGTTACCATTATTAATAATATCCATCCCCCCAAACGCTTTGCACCAACCACTTTGTACCACAGTTCCATTATTAATGACACTCGATCCCCGACAAACTTTGCATCACCCACTTTGTTCCACAGTTACCATTATTAATGACACCCGACCCAACACACTTTGCACCGCCCACTTTGTACCACAGTTATCATTATTAATGACACCCGACCCAACACACTTTGCACCGCTCACTTTGTACCACAGTAAGTTATCATTATTAATGACACCCGACCCCAACACATTTTGCATCGCCCACATTGTACTACAGTTACCATTAATAATGATATCCGACCAGCATTCACCTTAATTAATGTCCCCGCACCCTCCCTAAGCGACGACACGCCTTGCACCATCCGGCCACGACCCACCTTATGCGACAGTTACCATAATTAATGACATCCGACTACGAGACGCCTTGTATAAGATTAGGGATACCGTAAGTAATGACACCCGACCACGATGTACCTGTCATCTCATTGAGCGCTCCCCAAATAGAGTCGGGAACTGTCGTGTTATAATTTTCTGGGTTTTATCTTTCACAGATGTGATCACAAAGATATGTTCCTGAATGCTCACTGAACTCTCGCGAGCTAATAATACCGTGACTAATAATTTGATAAATTATGCTGGATCCCCTGATAATGACACGAGTGAGCATCGTATTACGTGTGTCTGCTTTCTTCTATTATCTTCAATGTTACGCCCTAGTGCACAACTGACACCTTTCAAGTTTATCCCAGTTTTTCATCATCATTCATAATCTTTTGAAGCCTAATTAATTTTTGAGAAGGTATACGCTCTTTATAGTATGGCCACATCTTCACGAGTCATGTCAAATTTTCGGTTCACTGATATTAAACAATGAAGAAAGTATGCTTATATACTGACATAACCCTTCCAAATAGTCTGTTCGTCTGTATGACAACTTGTTCCTCTGTCTTCCCATTCGATTATCTGCACAGGTGAGACAACAAGAGCTTGAATATTAATGTTTGAATTGATGGAAATAGAGAATTGTTGATTAAAATGAGAATAAATGAATAGTAAAGAGAGAGATATTTTGCTTTTGGGTATTCCAGAAAGAGTTTTACGTCCCAGTCGTGATGTCGACTATCTTTAGCTTTACGTCCCAGTCGTGACGTCGACTATCTTTAGCTTTACGTGCCAGTCGTGACGTCGACGATCTTCAGCTTTACGTCCCAGTCGTGACGTCGACTATCTTTGGGTTTACGTCCCAGTCGTGACGTCGACTATCTTTAGTTTCACGTCCCAGTCGTGACGTCGACTATCTTTAGTTTCACGTCCCAGTCGTGACGTCGACTATCTGTCTTATCTGTACCATAAAACAGATAGTCGACGTCACGACATTCGTTGAATTTGTATCTGGGAGACAGATTTATCATGGGAATATTTTAAATGTGATATCTCACATAAAACCCACGAGGACATATCGTCGACGGACTGATTACATTCGACACGTTCTAAGTAATTAATGACCATTCATGCACACTAGATCAATACGCAAAAATTACTCCCTGATGGTATGCAGATGGGAATTGAATGTCAACGATATTCTTAGGAAGTCCAAGATTTATATGAGCTGAATTTAATAGTCGACTCCTGATGAGTGGTTGGCCATTTAATCGCGTGTGTGTCGGGTGGTAGAGTATAAGAATGGAACAGTGCGCATACGAACATACCTGTACCCTCTCGATTACTAATGACATCTCATTCACGCGACTTTTCTGGATATAGACGACAGACACTTCAACGTTCCTACTTTAACTACTCTCCGCCTTTGGGCTAGTGTATAGAGGTTTAGGTATACAGGTGCCTAGTCCACAGTGCGCATCCGAAATGCGGTTTCTCTACTACTGATGACGTTACAAACGACGTCACAGTAACGTGACTTATCTGGATTTGCCACTTGTCGTCCCTATGGGCTAGTGCACAGAGTGGGCACCAGACAGTATCTGAGAATTTGTCCACTATCTGTGACGTCACAATCACGTGACTCCTTCTCTGGATACACTCCATGGTCCACCCCTGGACCCAAGGTCCACCCCCACATCCCAGGTCAAGGGTCCATGATCAACGGTTGCGCTCCATTTACGCATCACCTCTCCACATTCCCCCCAGAATACTAAGCGATTTCCTCTTTATATACTACTGTCACGACCTATATTTATTTATAAAAATCAATCTGCAGTACCACTGGTAATCAATTTACATGTGAGAATAAAAGAAATTCCGAGGCATTAGTCGACAATATCAAATATCATTGCTAATCTCACTAAATTTGAGCATATGACGCCGTGATGATCTCACAGAGAAGTCCATATTCTACACACTCTTCGGAGTAGATACCCGAAGTTTCATGTCCCAGTCGTGACGTCGAGTATCTTTAGCTTTACGTCCCAGTCGTGACGTCGGCTATCTGTCTTATCTGTACCATAAAACAGATAGTCGACGTCACGACATTCGTTGACTTTGTATCTGGGAGATAGATTTATCATGGAAATATTTTAAATGTGATATCTCACACAAAACCCACGAGGACATATCGTCGGCGGACTGATTACATTGGACACGTTCTAAGTAATTAATGACCATTCATGCACACTTGATCAATACGCAACAATTACTCCCTGGTGGTATGCAGATGGGAATTGAATGTCAACGATATTCTTAGGAAGTCCAAGCTTTATATGAGCTGAATTTAATAGCCGACTCCTGATGAGTGGTTGGCCATTTAATCGCGTGTGCGTCGGGTGGTAGAGCATAAGAATGAAACAGGGCGCATCCGAACATACCTGTACCCTCTCGATTACTAATGACATCTCATTCACGCGACTTTTCTGGATACACACGACAGACACTTCAACGTTCCCATGCCACAACTATACTCTCCGCCTTTGGGCTAGTGTATAGAGGTTTAGGTATACAGGTACCTAGTCCACAGTGCGCATCCGAAATTCGGTTTCTCTACTACTGATGACGTTACAAACGACGTCACAGTAACGTGACTTATCTTCATGGTCCACATCCTTCACCATGGTCTATTGCCACATGTCGCCCCTATGGGCTAGTGCACAGAGATGCAGATATGAGCCTAGTCCCGAGTGGGCACCAGACAGTATCTGAGAATTTGTCCACTATCTGTGACGTCACAATCACGTGACTCCTTCTCTGGATACACTCCATGGTCCACCCCTGGACCCAAGGTCCACCCCCACATCCCAGGTCAAGGGTCCATGATCAACGGTTGCGCTCCATTTACGCATCACCTCTCCACATTCCCCCCAGAATACTAAGCGATTTCCTCTTTATATACTACTGTCACGACCTATATTTATTTATAAAAATCAATTTGTATTACCGCTCGTAATCAATTTGCATGTGAAAATCAACAATTCCGAGGCATTAGTCGACAATATCAAATCTCATTGCTAATCTCACTAAATTTGAGCATATGACGCCGTGATGATCTCACAGAGAACATGGAGAAGTCCATATTCCACACACTCTTCGGAGCAGATACCCGACGTTTCATGCTTTCATTGTCACAAAATGCTCGATTGTTTAGGGTGGAGCATATTTGGAATTTTAATTATGACATGCTAATCAAATGACAGTGAGATTTTGTGATAGAATGTCGTTTGAGTCACGTTTCAATGGGGATTTCACCGTCGATTATATTAGCACAGTAGGCTCCGCTTCGGCATTTGTTATCACATAAATTATGAATAACAGGACATGATATCATATTTGTATTTCACATGTACCAGGAACTGGCATTGACGTTCAGTTGTTGACACACCGTTGTTCGTGTTACATAGGTTTAGAGCGGGAGTGACTCCTTCCTGCTTGTGTAATGATGTAACATTGTGTGGTTAACATTGAAAAACAAAGCAGAAATGTTTTTTAAATATTATCCCGAACACGATCAAAAAACGGTTTAATGTCACTGATCCGTGTATCATGTTTTTGTCCTGTTACACTAAAACAAAAACATAAAATGTGGGAGTATGGCGGTAATTATAGTGTGGATTAAAAAATATATGCCGGTGGCTATAAAATAATGATATAATATTCAATTAATTTTAATATTTATTTAATATAATTGGGGAGAACAATACCGGTTTGAGAAAGTTTGAGTATACATGTAACATCTCAACTCATCATCAGGCAAGTATTGGTTTCACACACATATTCAACATATATATGAACCATCTTATACGTACACCAAGATCTGTTGATAGTACAAATTGACTGAGGGCAACGGTGAAGGTCATCTTCAAATAAACGATGAAGGTCATCTTCAAATATCAGGTCGAATTCTGCGTTCGCCGCGATGAATTGTCGAGGGAAATATCCCCTCCCCCACCAATATTCAGAGGGAAAAACCTTTTGTTCTGGAAAGTCAAGTCAAATATACTCTATAGCTCGACTTTGAGCGGGTACGTCTTACTGTGATTTGAGTACCGTAACCATCTCTGTTTGTCCGGCCCGTACGTTGGAAGTAAGGCTGGGATTCTCTCCCCCCCCCCCCCACAGCGCATGCTCCATTTCGCAGGCTCCATTACCATCCCTGCCACCAATAGCGGAAGTTGACCTTTACTACGTTGCTATGACGTATAGGAGAAAGCAACCAACGCACGGTTCACTTTGAATCCGATCGAACAACTCCTTTAGTGTTGCACATGAGCGAACTACTTTTCATACGCTCTGTCCAGATAAACAGGGAAAATTATCTCCAGATAATTCTTTTTAATGCTAGGTCAACAGAGGTATTATGCAGACTTGAAAAGTAATCGAAATGTTCGGTAAACATCTATTTTACTATATATGATGTCACTTCCGGCGATGTGCGCGAAGGCCCCGAATCCGGTCCAAAAGTCTGACTGGTGGCTGGGGTGTTATTAAACCCCCAGCGAGGTGGTTGATTCTCTCCACGTTAACCGATAAGGTCGTGGCGTGCATGCGCAGTCGAGGAGTAGTAGAGAAGAAGCATTTTTGGATGCGCACGGGGACGTGTTTGGTCGGCCATCCTTGTTCCAAATCTCGACGTGCATGATATCGTATGGAAGCTCTCGTGGAGTGCAATAAAAATGGGTTGCCGTCTACATTGACCAGTGAGTTCAGGGCGCGCATGGGAAGTCGAGGCGTAGTACAGAAATCGCACTAGGCGCCTATATATTACCATATACATAGGGACCTCAAGGCGCCCAGATGGGAGAGCGTAGCGAAACGTGCGGTTACCCTACTACACCTCGACTGCGTTTACGCACCATGATGTCACCGAAGATGTGGGCCATACTTGGTCCAAATATGGCGTGTATGGTGTCGTATTGAGGCTTTCGTTGTGTAGCATAAGACTGGAGTTGTTGACCGGTGATACGCACATGTGCACCGGGAGAGTACGGTAGTAGAGAAAATGCATTTTCGGACGAGCATGGGAGTATTAGGTCACGTAGCTGTGACGTCATCAGTAGTGGAGGCAGCGCAGATACGATCGAATGCGCACCCAGGACTAGTCGCCTACCTACATCCTGATACACTAGCCCATATCTGTGGGCATGTGGGGGTGAATGAACTCTCACTGTGTACAGTGTCCTGACCGTCATAGGTCCAGTGACATGCCCATGCAGAGAATATAGAGTATTAGAGAAAGAGCATGTTCGGATGCACAGGAGAGTGGCTGGGAACATGTGGTTCCAAATCTGGTTTACATGGGTAGAATAAGCCTGGTGTGACACGCACGGGGGGAGTAGTGGAGAAAGGGCACTTCGGATGTGCGCATGTGTACGCGGTTAGTATTAGAGAAAGGTAACTTTGGTGTGGGCTTTGTGAGCGGCTGAACACAGGCGAAACTACTGGGTCTGGATGTGTTGCAGTCGGGCTTTGATGAGTGAACTGCGCTTGCGCAACCGGAAGTGAAATGCTTCACCTAGAGCGAGAAAGCTGAGAGACATCGGGCTACACCAGAATCATGATCCAGGCATGCGACATAGGATATTGCAGTTTGGGGATTTTGAGTCTGTCTACCTTGGTAGACTTACCTCGCCTGCATAGTACAGGGCATTCCATTGTTCTTGTTGTTATTCAATGAATAAAAAAAGTATGACATATCCCCCGATACAATCAGAAGATAAGACAATTTATTTATACAAAACGATAAAACACTAGCTCACAGGTACCTATTGTCACCGAATGTAGGTGTGCATATATACAATATGTGAGGATTGCGTGGAGAACTTGAAATTAAAAAAAAAAACAATGAATAACTTAAATAAATATTTACGTGGTAATAACAAAGTAAATCAGGTGGTATTAAACTGACCATGAAATTAAAACGGATTTCAAATTAAACTGATTGTGAAAATATTGAGAAAATATGAACATATTTAAAATTACCGTGAAATAGCAAGGTAGAAAATAATTAACACTGTAAAGACATTATTCATTGGTATAGGATAAAAGGGATTCCAAAGTAATAAAAATTACTGATTAAACTAGGAATTAGAATTCCAGAGTAAATTGTTGATGTATCAAACTGAAAAAGTATAATATATTGAAATCACTAATGGAGCTGTTTTAGCACAATGTCTTGTGTACTTTAAATTCTTCGCTCTCTCTGATGGTAAAAAGATCTATAGTGGTACATATGTACAATTGTTTTACAACAATTCACGGTATAACGAAAATGTGCGTTCCAGGAGTGTGGTTCGAACCCAGGCTACACATGCATGGTCCAGCACATGATACTCTCGCATTAGACCACTCGGTTATCCTGGCAAATGCTGACTATCATGGCCAAAATTATCCATATATAACATGTCTCTGTGAATACCTTTAACGTCCGTCTTAACCCCGCTCTCACGCTGTAACGCCCATCAACATCCTTCAACGTATATTCACCCCAAATCTTGCAAAAACACCGACATTTCACATCCAATCCCACTCTAGATAGATTTGGGGTAAACATCCATGATATGGAAGCGCGTGAACGTCGCTTGACGCCACTCCGTCAGAAGAGACAGAAAGATCCATTTGTGCCACAGAGGAGTTTTACGAATAACAATATATATGTAACTCCGAAGAATGATATCATGGTTATAATGATCTATATTTCAACTTAATTCAAAGTCATTTTCAAGATACAAATTGGAGCAAGTGAGACATAGGATATATATACACTAAGGACAGTGAACGCTGCAGACTGAAACAATACTATACACATCGTGACAAAAACAATTAAACAGCTCATGGCGTTAGTATGAAGCTCAAGCTCATTATCTGAAGATTAAAAGTTCCCGCGAGGCACAAATTCCAGTGTTGAGGCTCGGCTTGTTAGTTCTAATTGCCAATGCTTCTTAAATCATGGAGCCTAAGGCTCCATGCTTAAATAAAACACGCCAGTGATTTGCTCGGTCTATTATTTGGGTGTTTAAAAACACCTTGTCCATGGCGAAAAAGAAATTAAACTGTTCACATGAATTGATATGGTTAAACATGGCGCTGTTTTTGTCATAAGAATGCTGTTGGAGTCTTTTCATAATTACAACACTGTGTCTCTCTAATATAACTGGCTTTACAACCTGGACACGTGAACTGGTAGACAACATTACTCTTAAATTCAGACGGAATGACATCCTTCGGCGATACGATTTCAGATATTCTGGTTGTTTTTCATAAAACTATTATTCTAGCTTCTTTATCTAGGCAACGTCTGATTTTATTGAGCATTCTCTTATCATATTGTTCTCCTATTTTACCGATATATGGTAGTCTAATAAATAGTTTTGGTGAGGATTTGGTATTGCTGTCTGTAGGTCTTCTTGTTGACAGGGTAGGCTTGCTTGCATCATTCACGAATCTTTTAATTAGTTTGTTGGCTACATATTTCGGGAAACCATTCCAAGATAGATAATCTCGAATGAGGTCGAGTTCTTTCTTGAACAATTACTTGGGATTGCATATTTTGTTTGCCCGATTTATCAAATCCCTGATCCATGCAGTACGAGCTTTCCACGGTGTGAAACTTGTAAAGTTAACGTATTGACCTGTATCCGTATCTTTTCTGAAAATCTTTCCATAGGCAGATTAAATTCTTGCACGAAGTCTTCACAGACAATGTAAATTCACACTTTCTTGATATCTCTGTCACCCCCGACCGCACCTCAATTTTCAGAAAAGATACGCATACAGGTCAAAACGTTAACTTTACAAGTTTCACACCGTGGAAAGCTCGTACTGCATGGGTCAGGGCATTGATAAATCGGGCAAACAAAATCCCAAGTCCTTGTTCAAGAAAGAACTCGACTCCATTCGAGATTATCTATCTTGAAATGGTTTCCCAAAATATGTAGCCAACAAACTAATTAAAAGATTCATGAATGATGCAAGCAAGCCTACCCGGTCAACAAGAAGATCTACAGACAGCAATACCAAATCCTCACCAAAACTATTTATTAGACTACCATATATCGGTAAGATAGGAGAACAATATGTTAAGAGAATGCTCAATAAAATCAGACGTTGCCTAGATAAAGAAGCTAGAATAATAGTTTTATGGAAAACAACCAGAATATCTGGAATCGTATCTCCGGAGGATGTCATTCCGGCTGAATTTAAGGGTAATGTTGCCTACCAGTTCACGTGTCTAGGTTGTAAAGCCAGTTATATTGGAGAGACACAGTGTTGTATTATGAAAAGACTCCAACAGCATTCTTGTGACAAAAACAGCGCCATTTTTAAAAATATCAATTCATGTGAACAGTTTAATTTCTTTTTCGCCATGGACCATTTCCTTGACACTGATCATACTGAACCTATTTCAACTTTGGACAAGGTGTTTTAAACACCCAAATAATAGACCGAGCAAATCACTGGCGTGTTTTATTATATAAAGAAGCATTGGCAATTAGAACTAACAAGCCGAGCCTCAACACTGGAATTTGTGCCTCGCGGGAACTTTTAATCTTCAGATAATGAGCTTGAATCAGCATTGACCCTATTAACTTCATACTAACGCCATGAGCTGTTTAATTGTTTTTGTCACGTATTGTCACGTATTGTTTTAGTCTGCACAGCGTTCACTGTGTATATATATCCTATGCCTCACTTGCTCCAATTTGTATCTTGAAAATGACTTTGAATTAAGTTGAAATATAGATCATTATAACCATGATATTATTCTTCGGAGTTACATATATATTGAGACAGAAAGAAAAAATCAACAAGGATTACGTGTTCCACATTTTATTATCCCGTCCATCATCTTATACCCAAGCTGGGAGAGCCGCTTTGTGTGCATTTATACAATATTATGGCGTTGTTTTTTTGTGTGTGATCATCATGGTCGGTTAATGAGAATCCACCCTTGTGATGCGTCAATCTTCGGCCATGTTTCATCCGTCTGTTTGTTCCGGTCCACAACCATGCCTCTGTGGGCGGTAACCCCATATTCTCTCCCCAGTGATGCTTGGTTTTCATGATGGTTCGGTGCATGGATCGCCCTACATTTCAAGCGACAGCAGGCTATACGTTACATAGATCGCCGTGACTGGTTCTTCTGATGTATGAACGCCTGTGGATGTAAGCCTATTGTAAATTATCCACCCACGCATCCCTGAAACGTAGCCTTACTATCAGGGGCCGAGCTCTCAGCCTGTTAGTGGGTAGGCTCTTAGTATGAGTCGGTGAATCTCAGGATCAGCAGTGTCTGCCTTAGCGGGTTCTTCGGATACTGGCTCCTCGGTCTCGTCTTGCATATTCTTCTGGTGTCGCATGGCATCGTGGTGTCTGCTGAACGATTGTTTGCCATTCAGAGCAACGATAAGCCATGTTTGATGGGTTGAACGTCGACTGTGCAAGTCTTTCGGTTAGGGCTACTTTACAGACGGGCTTCAACGGGCGTTGGAGAGGGTTAAGGTGTGCGTTGATGGTTATTAAAGTGGGCGTTGACGAACGTAATCGGGAGTTCACGGTCGTTTAAGCCTTGTAGGGAATCATATACTCTGAGCTATGGGATCCAGTTGTATCAGTTGGAGGCGAGAGGAGTGGAGAGAGGCTAGGATCACCATCAACGTCTCCATAATGGTCTGAAATGCTTTATGCAGACAACAGAAAAGACACCCGGATCACCCAGCAAATGCTATCCATGGGCGTGGGAAGATGTCAGCGCATGCTTTCTGGCTGGCGTAGAGTTGCACCTGCCGTCTCAGCTTCGTGTAGCTCCTCTGATAGTGCTATGGTGAAATGCGGAGAATTCTGTCGTCTGAGCTATTTATTGTACGTTGAGGGTCATTCAACTGTTGATGCTCTTAATGATGCGTTCAAACAGACGTTTCTTTTGAACGATCGCTTCGGTATACGCCGCTGTCCAGCTCATGTCCGGGTTTTCAACATTGACGATGTTTGGTCAAAGTCCATATGGACCTGGTCCTTGTCTAACGATTTCATATGGATCTCTAGGTCGACAAACTATTGACGTAAAGACCGTGGTAGTTTGCATGTCAGTGTGTTATGGGCTAAAATTTCGGCTTCCTCTTTGGTGTACCCTCTGTAGTGAAAGTTCTTTTCTGTTGCCTCCACCATCTCGTCCACCTCGGTGCCCCTACTTTCATTGAATAGATCCCGCTATAGCATAATTTGTGTTCACGGCCTTGGGCACAAGCGTGCGGTTCCCATGCATGGGCTTATGTTGAGCCTTTACGATTTAGTGATGCGAGTATTCCCGGGCTGGATCTACGAATGGGGCGACCTGGATAGAAAGCTGTACGAGAGCTGCCGGTCGGTGTGGACACGGTTGATGGTATGAAGGTTGCTGATAAAACCCACTGGGTCGGGGTATTTGACATGTGCATTTACATAGGGTAACTTGTGACAGTTTATCTGTCGTCAGGTGAGATTAAAAATGGAGGAAATCCCCGTCCGAAGGACGGGTTTTACGCTTGCTCATAATAATACGATGCCCGTACATCTCGCCTACACATTATTCCTTCGGTGTTTAAAATGGTATTTACTGCTGAAACGTGCTGAAGGATGAGCTAACCACAATTTGTTGTTGCCGTTAAAAAAGTGTATAAACTTGTATGCAGCGTATTCAGTAAAGTATTTCCTGGTGCGACATACTTTCATTTTACACGCAATATTTCCATCAGTAATATGCATACTAAATTGTATTTTGAAAGAAGACCCTGAAGCAGCATCATGCGACTCTGTAATACAGTAAGAAATGGTTTCTCAGAACCTCTCTACAAACCTTATTTGTTTCATAACTTACAGTTTTTTAAAAAGAATTATTGGCCAACCCTGCCCGTTTTCGTACCGGTACTTTATTATCCGCAACAACCAATTGGTCGAGCTGTGTCAGAGAGCTTCGTAAAGATTAATAATTTAAATCTCTCAGTCCGCAATACATCATTTATGTATACTGGCTATCATTTAGAAAAACTAATAAAATGGTATGAAAGGTTCAAATGCGAGAATCATGTAGTATTAATTGATCGATTATATCTGCAGAATATGCACGAGACCACGAGACGAAGTTTTCATTTTACTTATTAACCCCATACCTGGCCTGGGGGAGGGGGGCACTTTCCGCCCCCTCTCCCCTATTGGTTTTTTGCTCCGATCTCCAGAACGACAAAAAATAGAGAGCTGAAGCTTCTTGACTTTTTAGATTATCATATTGGGGTCATTATGAGCCTATTTGCATGACCCCCCGATCAGAGGATCATGGGTAAATTCAAAATGGCGGTCATGTGGGATACCAGAAAAGTGATGTTTTCATCATATTTCTTCAAACATTTTGCTTTTCTGTATGGAGAAGTGGGTAAAATCTATTTTGTTTCATATCAGATTATTTTTTAATAATTTATCATGCAGTTTTTGCGAAGAGAAAACAAAAATAAAAAATTCGAAAATTCTGACCAAAAATGCTCTTTTTAGAAATGACGTCACACTGACGTCATCATGGCGGTCATCTTGGATTTTTTTTACATTTTCTTGTAGAGCTTGACGCAATGATATAGTGTGATAAGTTTCAGCCCCCAGGCTGCGGTACACTCCAAATCGCCCAGGCCAGATAGTGTTAATGAAAAATATTTCGGTGTCCGCTGTCACAAAAATATCCAGATTTATATTCAAAAGATACAATCGTCCAAACAAGCTGAGCCGATTTCAGATATGCATATTTTAAATAGTTAACACTGTAGGTGACATTAAAACAGCTATTAACGGCTACCTTAATATTTAATTCCGTAGTTTCGAGCAATATTTTTAGGGTAATTTAATGGAAATGGTTATATTGAACTGTTGAATAGTCACCGTGTATATGCAGTGTGTGAATGAATTTATTTCCCCCAATCCATCGCTAAATGGCATTGGATGGCGCACATAAATATTCAATCTTTATTCATATGATATTTGAACTGAATCGTTGGCTTTGTTTCAATCGACCCTTGTTTATGCATGTGGTAAACTTAGCTGTCTCGTGATTTGGGACACAGTGATCTGACCGGTGTATATATAAACGTACAAGCTAAGATTGGGTCGGTAGTCTCATTCCTTCTCGTATAAAAGATTTATATACACATATATGTCGGATAACAGACAGTCTGCTATACTAGAAGTCAGCCAAAGGTAAGCAGTATACAAATGTGTATTCTACTTATATTCTGTGTATTACAGTAGGATTACCTTAAATTTTAATTCATCGAACATTTACGCACTATCATTTATATTTAGAGATCTTCAAATATTAGCGTACGCGAACGAAAATTCAGTTTTAGATGCTGCTATGATATATTCTTATCTGACAGACGCGGCCCTTGGAGTTCCTTTTCAAGTTTCGGATTAAAGACAAATACGAAACAAGTTGTTCAAACAAACTAGCATATTCTGTGGTTTAAGCCACAGTCAATTTAACATCCATTTCTGGAGTAAATAATGCATCAATATGATGTAGGTGGAAATTTATGCATGGATTAATCTCGTGTTTTGTTCCGTGTACTTTTGTCATTTCAAAACAGGAGACGTCTATCTATTTTATGCTAGTGGCCTTCCTACAACCGTGAAATGTATTCTAAATTTGAACAATATAATTGAATAAGTGAATGGAAATTGCTATACATGTAACTCAAGTCAGCATAAAATATTTTTATTATAAACTATTCGACCCAGCCTTCAGCATAAATCGACCCAGTAATTTACTATATGATGACGAATTGTTCATGTATTCATATTATCCAAACACCATATAGTCGCTGTGATACATATATATCGGGATTCAATACATACAAAATACAGGAAGTTGTTATAATATCCCACTCTACGTTTAAGTGTACCGCTAAACTCCGCAAAATATGACATTGTTAGATTCTAAATAACTAGTTCCGATATAGGCCGACCCGGGCTGTCTTTTTGACACCATAGTTTTAATTAATGTAGGATTAAACTTATAACGGACACCTGGTCACAAGCTAACTGGCATTGATAAGAATAAATTAAACACTTCTCTCTCCGGCTAAACAATGAACTAAATAGCTCAAAGTATAACAAGGGTAATAATATGGTCGAGTGGTACAACAATTAATCCATCCTACATAGTAAATGTTTGAGAGTGCTCCAGAAAGACATAGTCTATGCATACCTTCTGACATCTGCGCGAACCATGTTAAATTAAATCCCGACAGAGAGTTGCCTGGGCCTATTTGCCCCTTTATAGGAGTACAGTGGGCGATAACCACCTGGTTTCGGAGTCAGTTACATCAACCGATCTAGTTGTCTATCGCCGATCAGTATGAATTTTGTTATGACAGCTAACATCACCAAAGCCAAGGTCAAACACTTTTGTTTCGTTCGGCGCGGTCGATGTTCATTTCTCGCACACCGATTTAAATTGTCAATTTTGTAGAGATCTGACTATGAAATTTCGCTTGGCCAGAACGTGAGGAATAAAGCTGATAGGTGGTTTTGATTGGCTGTAGCTCCATACTGATAACGGGCTTGGTCCGAGAACATATCCATTTACCTGTAATCGAACACGTGGGAATGACATTATGATGGCAGCTGAAAAGGTATGTTCACTAATACCTTGATATTTTAGCCCACGCGGAGATCCTATGCCGAGTTACGTTGCAGCACTTTATGTACAGAACATCATCATGTCTTGCTGACATCATTGAAATTTGTTGAGCGCTTTTATCTTTAGGAACACATCTTGTGTTTTTATTATTTTTATTTCATACACATTTGGAATTGGTGCTAACTGTCATACGAAATAGTTCTTTCGATTATTGACGTGAAGATTCTTTTACGGACGACGGCTGTATATTGAATGTCGGACCTGAAGCTTACGTTATAACTTGTCATGATTAGCCCTAGTCGACATTCAGATAAACCGGTTACTATGATGGCCGAGAGGAGCCATCGTGACTTCGCCATCGTGCCATAGAGCGATAGAACGATGGCGATAGAGCGATATAGCTATGGCGATAGAGCGATAGAACGATGGCGATAGAACTTTGGCGATAGAACGATGGCGATAGAGCGATAGAATGATGGCGACAGAGCGATGGCGATAGAGCTATGACGATAGAGTGATAAAGCGATGGCGGTAGAGTGATAGAGCGTTGGCGATAGAGCGACGGCGAAGTCAGGATGGCCCCTCTCGGCCATCATAGGTTAGGTATATCGATATGTCTCTGGTATCAACCTGTAACCATCTCGGTCATCTATACGCGGTAAGACTGACACTGGGATCGTGTGTATCCATGCTCAGCCTACTTTCGGCAACTGCAGGAGGGAATTTCCATAAATCCAATACCACGTGACTTCGTCAGCCAATCAGTTAAAGTCTACCGACGTAACCTCAACGTAACTCGCCATTTTCATGTCATGTGATGAACTACTTGTTCAAAATTTCAGATCCACCACACCTCTTGGATGATACGAAAGTTATACATACCTATAGATTTTGTAAGCCCCGGCAATATCTGTTTCAGAAGTGGTATGAAAACCCGTAATTTATCAGATTTCTCGGGTCTGTTCTCCGCCGGATGAAGGCCGAACAGAATCCGGTAAAGTACTGGATATCGCTCCGCGATAATGGAGACACACGATTCGCAAGCCATCTTATGGATGGCGAAGTGTACGCAAATGTCTCTGGTATATGACAGTTACATTCTTTTGTCTCAGTTTTGTCTGCCATGTATGTGATTTATTTGAGCAAAGCAGAGAAGCAGCGTGGGCTGTCTGCTCCTTCGTAAATAACAACTGCTGTTGATGTTGCATGGTTGCCGGTGTTTAAGAGTTTAGATGTAGTCCCCCCGGAATGCTAGTCCACTTGCTATCTTATATTCTAGAAGGAATTGGATTCTCAACGCGAGTTCGTGTAGAATGATCACAGGGGCTGTGATCACAATTGTGACATGATCTGGCGACCTGACAACTGCTAATGACACAATTGTTGCGACAATTGTGTCATTAGTAGTTGCTACAGGGCTACCATAAACGGTAGCATTTGCCGGAACCCGAAAACATCGGCTGAATGTACTTTGTGTTCATTAAGGATGCGTAATCCCCTGAGGCAATTTTGTTGTTAATAAGATTTTAGGATACGCCCCTCACCCTGTAAACACCTATCGCAGCTAGAGTTTCTGGGTTAGCTGTGTACGCATTAAGTGGGGTTTATACCCGAAAATCTGAGTAATCAAATCAACCCCTTTTTAGTTTTTTGTTTTTGTTTTTTAGATTTCTTCCCAATTGTATGGTCATGAAAATTCACCCAATTGTAAAATCTAGACACGAGGAAGATATTGGAAGAAGAAAAATTAAAGCATAAAATTTAATATTTATTTTGTACTTAATTTTAGTCAGTGGAACTGTCAATCGAGCTTAACCCACATAAGTATAAAACTCCAAACACAGCGTCAAATTGATCCACCAGTGTAAAAACATTACAACCGGAGTTACAATCAAATCACCTGAGAAATACAGGAATATGAAATGAAAAAAAATAAATATATATATATGTATATATATTAATAACGATTTCGTTAATAGTTTCACCTCTTGATACTGGTACTGCAAAATAGTGGTCCAGTACTACTGTTCGACACTTGTAGATCAATGTGACGCTGTGTTTAACTTAACTTATAGACCTACTTAACTGGGTTAAGCTCGATTGAGAGTCCCATTGACTAAAATTACATAAGAAATAAATGTAAATTTGATTTTTTTTTCCTTCATTTTTTTTCTTTCAATATACCTTTCTCAAGTCTCGACTGACAAGTGGGTGAATTTCCATGGCCATATTTTTAGCCATTAGAAAGAAATCGCCAAAATAGTGACAAGGGGGTGGGGAAATTTAGCTCACACACTAAATGAATGAGCCCTTCAGCGAAGATGGGATGTGTCTTTGATCTCAGAGGCAGATGTTGAAGTGCTGGTCCCTTATAATATTACAGATGGTATATTTTACTTACTGGTTTCACTCACAACCTTTTCTTGGGGCGACAGAAATTGATTATACCGAACCGTTGCCGTGGAAACACGAAGTCTGCTATCAGCAATTCGCCTTCTTCTTATACAGAAGTGCAGTCCGTTTAGACATCTCACCATGTGCACCATATTAACGACGCCACGGTTTGTGTTTGAAAGGTGAAACGGTCCATACATCATTGTAATAATCTGACATCACGAGAGAGGAGAAATATCATATATTTACAGCGGTTTTCTACGATGGTGCTCCTAAATCAGACGTGGGGAGCAAGGGCGTAGACAAGTTGTGAAGTTTGGGGGGGCTTAGGGGGAGAGTCTGAGAGGGGGGTTTCCCCCCTCGCAGCGTAGATATTTTTGTGAAAATTGATGGTAAATTGGCGCTCACTAGGAGCATTTGAGCGCTAAAAGATTGTAAAAGTTGAACTTTGTTTTTTGGGGGTTTCCCCCCTCGCAGCGTAGATATTTTTGTGAAAATTGATGGTAAATTGGCGCTCACTAGGAGCATTTGAGCGCTAAAAGATTGTAAAAGTTGAACTTTGTTTTTTTGCGAAAATGTCCTATAACAGTGGCGATCACTACAGTGATATACAAGGTGAAATGATCATTCAATCCGGGGTTTGCACTATACTTCAAGTTATTTCTTAGACAATACTATTTTGCCTAGATAGCAGGGGCGGTGAATTGATGCGTGGTTGACCGCATGAGTTCTGGTGTTCGTTCTGAAGTTGCCAAACTTATGAAAAATGTAAGCTTAGTGGTCCTTTCTCGGAATAGTAGCGAAAATTATCCATATTCATCATATTTACACCAGTGAATAGTGACTGTGTCTGGGTTCGATTTTTTACCTGTATTTCTAGGGTTTCTCCGTGAAAATTATTCGAGAGTTCGTATCTCTCGTTTGTGAACAAATAAATACTGAACAAATGAATGGGATCTCAATAAAAAAAAAACTTTATGATGAAAAAGTTCTGAAAAAATCTTTTCAGCCAATGTGTTGGCCTTTTTCGTCCAAATGGGCGATATGTGATTGAATTGGAGTACATCATTCGTTTCTCGAAGAAAATCACACGGGGCCTTTGAGTCCGATATCGCCAAACTGTTGCGTTGTTCTCTGACCGATTGCAATTAGTCTAGCCCTTCTGGTAACCATTGTTGATGATAATTTTACTTCTCCTGCAATATGCAATAATTGATAAAGATATGTGACAAGCTAAACATTTACTTCTCTGCTATGTTTGCTTTCTGTTTCATTCTTTCTTTCCTTTTTTTCTCCCTTTTTTCTTTTTTTTCTGTTCTCTTTTTTTGCCGGACGTCAATATTTGGGGGGGCTGAAGCCCCCCCAAGCCCCCCCCCTTGTCTACGCCCTTGGGGAGTATGTGGTCAGGCTGGGGGTGGCATTGTTGAACAAATTGTGTAGGCCTAATCTCAACAGCTACAACAGTTACAACGATGTAGCAACTACTAATTGTGTCACTGGCCGTTGTCAGGTCGCCCGCTAATTTCTTAATTGCGCCATTAGCAGGCAACTCTGCATGCAGAGTCAACCGCTATTGTCGCAATTGCGTGGTATAGCATTTCTTGGTTTAACACATGCATCCCATCTTCAAAAGCTGTTGAAGCGACATATGATTGGCGGATGCTCCCGTTAACTCGAGCTCACAATCCCCTAATAGTGACATTTCCGTTACTTTTGTAACTTACATGACCAACACACTATAGTATTTCTTGGTTTAACAAATACAGCTTAGTTCTTCAAAGAATGTCTAATAAACCTAATGAATGTCTTGGTTTAACACATGCAGTCCATCCTCAGAAGCAGTTAAAGCGACATATGATAGATGGACGCTCCCGTAATCTCGTAAAAGCGACATGTAAAAATTAGCTTATATTTTTTTCTGTGTATCAGTAGATTAGACTACTTAGACGGCACTGCCGCGCGTCAAACAGTCTATACTACTAGACTTTCGCACAGTCTCTACGTACGCAAGACGAAATGCAAAGTCGCCATGTGGGTGTGACTAATTATGTGCATTTCATTTCGGGGCAATCAAGGGGGGGGGGGACTCAATTTTTTTCCAAACGTTTCGAATTTGGTTTTTAGGTGGGGAATTTCTACATTCATTATTTTGCAAAGCAAACATTTTCTGTAATATGTATAAATAATCACAATGAAGAATTAAAACCCTGATTCAGCTATACGTCAGCATGATAAGGTAGGACGTTCTGATTTTCGAGCAATTGTGGGGGGGGGGGGGCAAAATTTTCCTTGTCTGCTCTTGGGGGGGACCATATTGTTTACACATTCAGTGTGAGGGGGGCCTACTGACCGGAATCCCCCCAGCCCACCTCCCCCCCCCCGGTAAAAAAATGAACCGTTCCTATAAGCAGGGAGGCGGTGGACAATGTATTCAAGCTTGTCTAATCTAAGGATGCAGACTTCTAGTTAATTTACTTCTGACTACTACTATAGAAAACCGACTTATAACACATGGCTTCACAACAGCGTGGACTGAAGCCTAAACTAGAATCGATTCCAGGTTGGTTGGTTGGTTGTTTGAAGTTCAACGTCGCACCTAACCTTATTGGTCACACGGCGACGATGGCCCAAACAAACATACCCTAGCGAAACCCTAACCCTAACAAAAACCTAACCAAAACTACAAAAAAAAAATGAATTTCGAATTTTGAAAATTAGGCTCTACAGACACTGGTGATCACAATGGATCGTCAAAGAACCTAATTTGTTTGGCACTTTAATCTACCTCCTGTGCGAGACAAACATGGTACAAACCATGCTGCCCTGGGCTGGAGGGCGAATCGATTCCAGGCTTCATAGTAACAAGGATATGCATGTACCTTCAGCATATAGTACTGCAGCAAGCCCAGAGATCTGCTGGTAGAGTTGCTGTACATTGTGCCATACGTTTGCCTGTGCCAGACTAGTAGGCTGCGAGGAGGAATGGAACTGGTTAGGGCGATCCCGCTCTCTAAAATGAAGGTAAAAAGGTCGTTTTTGCTTTGATTCCTTCTTAACCGATTCTTCAAAACTTCAGGCGCATTAATCTATCTATTGTTCTATGATCTAAAATTAATTTGCCATTTGAAGAACCCATCATTGTGGATTCAATACCGTGACAGATATTTGTCCCATTATTATGCAAATTAGATAGACGACAATTTATTTTTTACTACCATTTCACGGGAATATATATGTCTGCGCCTCAAGAGAATTTTGTTGAATTCATTACGTGAACTGATTTATTGAGCAAAAAAACAACATTTTTTGCCTCCATTTTAGAGAGCGGGATCGCCCTGACCTGTTGAACGTCCTTTGCAAGAAAATATTCGGGAATTTCTAGTCCTGACGTGGCTCACATCTCATGCCGAGTTCAGCAGCTCACAAATGGCAGAAAACTTCGGGATATATCCGAATAACAACCTGTAACCATCTCGGTCATCTATACGCGGTAAGACTGACCCTGGGATCGTGTGTATACATGTTCAGCCTTCTTTCGGCAACTGCAAGGGAATTTCCAGAAATCATTACCACGTGACTTCGTCAGCCAATCAGCTAAAGTCTACCGACGTAACCCCAACGTAACTCGCCATTTTCGAGTCATGTGATGAACTACTTGTTCAAAATTTCAGATCCACCACACCTCTTAGATGATACGAAAGTTATACATATCTATATATTTTGTAAGCCCAAGCAATATCTGCTTAAGAAGTGGTATGAAAACCTGTAATATATCAGATTTCTTGAGTCTGTTTTCCGCCGGATGAAGGCCGAACAGAATCCGGTAAAGTACCGGATATCGCTCCGCAATAATGGAGACACACGATTCGCAAGCCATCTTATGGATAGCGAAGTGTACGCAAATGATCCGAATAATAAACAAACATTCCTACCACTTTATATACATAGACGAGATGTCTACCATAGTGTCACGCAACAATGTACACCCATACCCGGTAAAGGTATGCTCATTTACATTTATTGAATGCGAATTGGCAAATTTATACACTGCCGCGGGAATTATATATTTGCTATCATGTAATTACGACACACACATGGCCGAATACAAATATTTAAAATCATACTGTTATATAGTAATGGTGAAGTTTCTCTACAAGACAGCATTTACGTATAACTAACTCACATACAAGTGGTGTGCCCATGAACATCCACGTTCCGGTGGTGTTCACATGAACACTCACATATTAGCGGTGGGCACATGAGCAGTCACATGTTAAAGTGTTCACATGAACAGTCACATGTTAAAGTGTTCACATGAACAGTCACATGTTAAAGTGTTCACATGAACAGTCACATGTTAAAGTGTTCACATGAACAGTCACATGTTAAAGTGTTCACATGAACAGTCACATGTTAAAGTGTTCACATGAGCAGTCACATGTTAAAGTGTTCACATGAACAGTCACATGTTAAAGTGTTCACATGAACAGTCACATGTTAAAGTGTTCACATGAACAGTCACATGTTAAAGTGTTCACATGAACAGTCACATATTAGCGATGAGCACATAAGCAGTCACAGGTTAAAGGGTTCACATGAACAGTCACATTAGCGGTGAGCACATGAGCAGTCATTTATCGGTGGTGTGGAGTATTCGTGATGTGCACATGAACAGCCACCTATCAATTCATGTGTACATGAAGGCATAACTTGTGGTTAATGCATCAACATACACACATTGGTGGTGCGCACAGTCACACACTGATAGTGTTCACACGGACGGTCATATATTGGTGGTCTGCAGTTAAAATTGATGGTGTGCACATGAACATCACACATCTGTGTTTGGTGATAATTTGACACAGTACCTGTGCGTTAGCATATAGTCTGGACAGTCAAACCACGATGGTCTAGTATAATTGTGGTGTTCACATGAACATCCACCTTAGTTATGTGTACATGAACAGTTATAGGTTAGCAGTGCGCACTTGTGCAGTCACCTTCATGAACAGTCACCGGTTAGAGGTGTGCGCATGAGCATCCACCTTAGTAGTTATGTGTATATGAGCACTCTCAGGGTAGTGGTGTGCACATGAATTGTCGTATATCACTGCGTACAATTACAGTCGCATTGTTGGTTTCACGAGGAGTTACAATTCACCGTGTGCAGGTGAACACGTATGAATTGATGATATTTGCATCAAAACAGTCATTTGAAGATGTACACATGAACGGAGCAGAACTATATTTTTGATTTGTACCTTTTATGGTCATGCCTTTCGTCTGTCAATTCGAGACGCACAGTTAACGGCGATGAAAACTGTTCATGCCACAGGTTGTTCTTAATAGAGATTTTTTATCACCCGGGTCCTGGACAATAATTGCTTATGGAGTGAATGCTGAAATGAACCATTGTACATTGACATTTTGAGAAACGTTGCGATACAGCTTGACCGTGTTGCTTCAGTTTTCTTACTATCACGATAGCATCTGAGTTAACCCAGTCAAATCAAATCTCGACAGAGATTTGCCTGGGCCTCTTTGCCCCTGGTCATATTACATCTGGATGTCTTTAGCCGATTCTCTTTCTGTAAGCGTGTAGCTTGTCTGAATCCGCGCGAGCTGCTAATCACTACGTTTCCCTAGGGCGTCGGTGTCAATCTCGCACACCGAGTTAAATTGTCAATTTCTGTATGGGTGTCAATAGAAAATTCCCACTGACAAAATCCTGGTACTCTCTTCTGATTGGCCGAAGCTCCGTGCTCGTACTACGGATCAAAGCGGTCCAAGTACATATCTAAAGATATGTTAACGGACACGTGCGAATGTCATGATACATTTGGAATGATTTTTGAGAGAGAAAGAACAAATTGGTCGTCAGCGGGATTCGAACCCACGACCCCGTCTCAACGCGCCGGTGCCCTACCGACTGAGATATGACGGCCCACAGATATTACACGCGCGGATTGTCCTTGTGATGACCAACCGTCTCTCTCGGTACAAATGTTATTTGGTATGGCGTATAGCATGTCATGATACATGAAACCCCATTTGATAAGAATCAAGGAATATAATAAATGATAGTAGTCCTATATTTTTATTCTTTACACGGATGTGTATCATTGTTATGTATTGCGTGCCCAGTCCCTAGGTTTAACCGCACAAAGCGTCAGTGACTGCGCATGAGTTACAAATAAACAAATAAGTCCCTGTGAAGTAACCCGGTGAGGTTACGTTACAGCTGGCAGACAAAAGGTGTATCCAGACACACACGGAAAATAATACATTAGTCAATGTCATAATCATCACGGAGGGAAACCAAAACCGACTCTGCGTGATTAATACGAGCTGTCCTGGATGATCAGCGATCCGCTCCACAAAATAAACAAGTCTGCTCGTGTTTATAATTCAGCACGTTCCCCCAAGATAACTTTTTTTTTCGCAATACCCAAGGAATGAAGACAAGTATGCTACAACTGCTGAAGAGTGAAATGAAATTGCTCGTGGAGTTTTGGAGAGAATTCGCAGAAGTTTATTGTACAGTGGAATGTTCCACCATTAAAACGCTATAAATTGGCGTTCAACATATAAATACAGTAGCAACACTTATAATAAATATATAACTATTTCGAGCAGTGTGATATATCAATGTTTACGATGCAAACATAAATTTAGTTTTGTTTGATTTATGCTCCACATGTATGCGTATTTATGTTCCTTAGTTGACCTAAACTGTTACACTGGTGTACCTTGCTCTTGAGGCCCTTATCGGAAATGCTATATATGTCATACATATGTCATATATGTCATACATATATATGGTGGTCTGTCAAATTTCGCTCGATCAACATTTATTGATGTTTAAATAAATTTGACATCTCTAAATTTTAGAATAAATTGTTTAGTTACTGAACTTGGAGAGAACGTTCATGAAAGCTGAAGCCAGCCTACGATGATGCATATTCCATCAAGATATTAGCATTCACATATTGAATTTATTTAAACATAGTTTTAATATTTATATTTATTCTGATCGTTTCGGGTTGAATTACATGAGATTATAATAAGTGAATCTGCATGTTGTTGTTAGGCAATAGTGTAGGGTCGTCCGTTCTACCATACTCACTGATAACAGCAGCATAAAAGTCAACTTGTGAGGGAATTCGAAGATTTTAACATGGGAGATTTTCTCCCATTAAGAAAAGCAAATACACAAACTTTAAAGCGCCTAGTTTCAGCTGAAGCTCTTGTGTGATTGAATTTTTTTCTCTGTTTGTTTTTCACCTTTTGGATTCCAGTCTGAGCGGTTATCACCTGGAAACCTCGTGAGGCCGACCGAGGTAACTAAGGCAGTAGAGTGAGTCGATATCGGAGAGCGCACGATACAAGCGGAGCAATCAACATCCAAGCCGATTTATTACATATAGTCTGACGTACGCTATCCTGTGGAGCTTATCTGGGGATCAAGGTTCTCGTTCAACACAGACGTTACTTGGAATTCAGACAGCGTGGTTGTACCTGATTGGATCTACTGACCAAGCACTTTATTATCTGGAAACATGGGTAGCTGGGGATATGGAACCGAAGATGGTGAGCTGGATTGAATTTATTTCTAAAAAAAACTTTCTGTAAAATATATCATGTATATTTTAATACTAGTTGTATAAATTCAAGCCTTTTGTGCTATTTCATTCTCAATTTTGAATGGTTGTATTTGCGGAGGGTCGACCGTGGATCTATACATTTGTGATAATTTATCCCTGAGACAGTTCTTTCAAATTGTCCTTTCACACCACAGGGACAAGTTTCTACTGGATTGCATATACATACCCATCTCACACCACATGTACATGATAGATACTTTGTTTGGAAGCGATGTTTTGTGTTTTTTATCACTTTATCGCGGATAAATGTTCATTCACCGATAATTCATATAAGCTTCATAGTTAAGGACTCAAGGCCCGATTTCGGGTGGAACAATACGATTTATTATTGTATCTTTATATAGGCAAAAACACTTACTTTTTTTATAGGGAAAAATGTTCCACTATAAGATATTTTCATCGTCAAACTTTAACTTTTCGCAACACCTGCTAGAAATCGAAGTAAAACCTGACCTGCATGAGCGCTATGTGAGGCCGTGATCGCTAACGGTGTTAAACGGACCAACACTGCATGATCAAACTTCTGTTAAATTTCATTCAGGGAACTCATTAATCAGTAATCATTCTATTGTGCACCGCATTTTTTCTTCCGTTTGTGATTTGACACATGTGTTTGTTTTGTAAATTACACGACAAAATGTCCCGTGTCGATTTCACGATTGGGCATGACATACTGTACCCACTTTATTAAACATCATCACCGACAAATATGAGAAAACAATCTTCAAAAGTCTCTCTTCCTTTGAAGTGATTACGATTTATCACACAGATGTGAGGAACTTTATTATTGTCGTCAGAATACCTGCCCAAAACCATCTTCGTCAGCTAGTCTATCGATCTGTTAGGACCGATACACTGGCTTGGTTAGTTACTCATAGCACTTCTGGATATTAATATATTACATCAAGGGATTTCCTCTAAATTAAACCAATCAGCGAACGCGCTAAGCTAACTGATTACGCCAATCCGCTGCGAGGTATGAAATTTGACTGGTTTGAATTTCATCGCTGGCCAAACTACTTTGATGTCGGGCTGAAATCGACATCGGAAGTCAAAGCAAAAGGCGCAGGCTTGGGATACCGACCTGCTAATTCAAAACAAGCGCGGGGGATGAAATATACGAGATTGTATAATAAAGGCAACGACTCCAGAACTCATTCGAATCACCAAAGATGTTCAGGTATTAACCCTCTGCGAGGATTCAGGTTTTACTTGGACTTGTGACGATGGCCGCGAACTGGGGAAATATAGCTCACTGATCAATAAAAATCGCATTTCAGCAATACCTGTAACGTTTTCCCTCGTTTTACGGGTTTGATAATTTCACCGTTTCTGTTGCTTTGCGTTGAAATAACTTTTAAGCTATCTGTCCAGAAAGGTTTTAATTTGGCTCATGTAAAATACACATGTTTCTCGCATATCTCAAATTGCCTTACTCATTTTGGAACTGTGAACGCGTTTAAAATACAATGACCGCTAATTATTCTGATTACGCAACTTTGAAAGTCAATACAATACGTTGTGTGACGATATTAGGAAACCTGAGAGACAGTTGTGGGATTTGAAATGTCCAGAAAGAGTATGTCCAGTTTTAAAACATTTTTGGGAAAACCCTATAAGTTATTAGTAAATTAAAACAGATGGGATCATGTACCAACTTTGATACATTTCGATGATTTTTTGGATTGCATGGCAACAGAACAGAAAATATCCTTAGAGACTTCAAACTTGATCCACAGCACAAGCTGATTGGAATTGGGTAGGCCTACATTTCGATGATTTTGTTACTGCCATGGCAACACAAAGTATCAGTATAACGCTCTTGAAACCAAACCGTTGTAGTTAGAGACTTCAAACTTGGTATACCGCACAAGCCGATTGAAATTAGGCACATTTCGATGATTTTTATGGTTTCCATGGCAACATAACACATTAAAGGAGGCCAAATGTACCGACTTCATATTCGGTATACAGCATTGCTGGGTGGTAAAGCACAAGTCTATCGAAATTGGTTACATTGTGATAATTTTTGTGGTTTCCATGGCAACATGGAAAACTGTACGACGTTTTATAGAAACCACATTGTTGCAACTATAAAATCAGAACGACTTTGGATTCTCTTCCAATTTGGTATGTGATTACCTTGCTGAGAGATGACGCATTGGAATCTTGCGTTTCGTCCACATCACAGGCCCGCAGAACAAGAGTTTTGGGGGGTATGGGCGGTGGTATTAGAGAGAAGTGTCGAAATATGGGGTCTCTATATATAACCCCATGCTTTATATAAGATGTGGATTTATATAAAGCATGGGGTTATATATAGAGACCCCATATTTCGACACTTCTCTCTAATACCACCGCCCACACCCCCCAAAACTCTTGTTCTGCGGGCCTGTGGTCCACATGCACCTACAGGTGGCGCCACCTTGAAATGTTGTTTCCGGACAATGAAAGCAGAGTCGTTCAACCGATTCTTTTCAAATCTGGCATGTGCATATCTTAATGCCACGGGTTCCTTTGGTTTATGTTTCATCCACATGCACGGGGAATCTTTTCATCTCAAAGTTTGTTCTATGTAAGTGGCCGTGGCCTTCAGTTGAAATCGTTTTGAGTAAACTGGAATATTTCAACTTGTTTCAAATTAAATTGCCTGAATCCGTACCTTTCGATACATATATAATTACCTGGTCCGATGCATTAATAAAGGAAAAAATAAGACTTTAGAGGGTGTCCGAATTTTCTGTAAAAGGGCCTTAAGTTTTAATTTTCATTGCCGATCAGTTTCCAAATTTCAAAGGATACAAATTCGGAGCTATGGTAGCAGCTCATTTTGATACTAGAACCTACAGTAAACTCGCTTTTCCAAGCAAGTTGAAGAAAGACTGTTGTTTGACCTAGAATATATATATGACATCACAAACATGTCCCACTTTATAAATAATACTTCAACAGTAGAGTCTGTTGAAGTAGACTGTTGTCTGAAATCCGTCCGCTCTTATAACTGGAATTGACCAGGAGACATGTTCGGTTCGAGTTCTTGTTTCGATCGTCTTGAATCCAACCCGAGGACGCCTTGTCTTTGTGGGTATATTGTATCCAGCATTGGCGCATCCGCTCGCGCCAGTCCATCGATCAATCATTTGGGACCTAAATCATTTACTTGGAATAATGCCAATGATATTGCTGCCACGTGTGCATTATTGATAGGACTAGTGGTCGTGTTAGAGTTTCTGCTCGTGGCAATGAATGTATCAGCAATAATTAACGGACGTTCAAAGGAGACAATTAGTGTAGCTATAATCTTTATTGACCATCATATGATATTGCAAAGATGTTTCATCTCCGATTGTTCCACTATAAATACTCTATTATTTGGGTTTAGAATTATTAAACTTTAGAATCGAGCCATGCAGTTTCCCTTTACCACCGACTCGCTCACTCCAGTGATAATATTATCAGTGCAGTAAGACGACTGACTCCTCTACTGACTGCACTGATAATATTATCAGTGCAGTAAGACGACTGACTCCTCTGCTGACTGCACTGATAATATTATCATCGCGGTCTACCCTGATAATATTATCTATGGATTGAAGAGAGTTGCATGACCTAAAGTTCCTTCCGTTACTCGGTAGGTATGTATTCATAATTCATTGGCAATAGAAGTACCACACCAGCCATGACAGTCAAGCCGAAGGCGATGGACAATCCTCCATTCTGATTGGTTGGTCAATACTCAAACCAATTGTAAGCGAGGACTCCCGATCGCCTTCGGCTTCCAACCAATAAGAAGCGAGCACTCCCTATCGTCTTCGGCTTGATTGGAGTTGAACTGCCTGTGATCTCATTCTGAAATCGACATTCGATGTCAAAGCAAAAAGCAGTCTCTGAATATCGACATGATAATGCAAAGCAACCGCGGGGAATAAAATATAATAGACGAAAGACTCGAGAACTCGTTCGAATCACTAACAAGGTCCATTAAATATTTATATGACGTTTTAAGATGAGAAAGGATGATACTCCATACAAACATTTGTATTGGTTTTAAGTGTAGAAAACAGATATTTTCACTAGCTCGTTTAAACGGGCCACTCACGTAAGTTCTTTGTGAAGCTGGAATAGGGTCACGGCGAATGAAGTAAATTTGCTTAGGGTAAATTTTTAATAAAATGTGAAGTTCCCCTAGTTCCCAATTTAGCACAATTGAACGAACTATATTCTCACCAGGAAAATGGATATAAAACCGTAAAATATATAAAGATATATGAAACAATCACAATTTTTGACCTAAGAATGAGGCTTCGTTTCCCGTAATTGCCGTTACGGAGCCTATCGCTTCAGCATAAAATTTCTAAGTGAGATTGATACTTATTAGCTTAAGGGGCCACAGTTTATCAGACCTCTGTTTCCCAATATACTACATATTCGTTTGATAAATACTGTGGTAAAGCTGTTCAAACATGTCTCAAAATGTCCTAAAGTCTAGAATTTCCCGGACAGCTGGGCGTTCGGTGGGATTCGGGTGTAGCCTACTTTTCGCTTGCAGATTTCTTACATTTTTATTTTCACAGGCAAAAGGGAGGGGTGGGACGGGGGTGGGGGGGGGGGGGTCCATACAACATCACTTACGATATCTGATCGGAATACAGCTAATATGTCTGGTGTTTCGGTCTGCTGGCCACCAATGGAGAGGTGATATCCTATTGAATGGATAATTTTCTGTAGATTCACACGTGATGCAATTTGGCGCTACCTTATTGTTTGCCATATTTTATTGAAGTTGGATTTGTTCACCGATATAACAGATTAGAGCAAAAAAACTCTCTAAAATGGAGGTAAAAACGTTCTTCAGTTTTTCTCAATAAAACTAAGAAAAGGCGACTATGGACTTTAGACTGTAGTACTCTCTGTTAAATCAAGATATTAACAGATAGTGTCAGCGTACTGTTCCAGCTGTCTCCACTTCAGTGATTGGTCATTCGACCCCGCCATTTTAAACTAATACGAGCATTTTCATTGGATCACTATTTATATGAGCCACCCCAATCTTCATACACAACCACGTGACTGTCTCAGTTGACCGATGACATAGCTCGGCCTCGTTTTCGATATCAAAATCTGCCGTCTTACTGGGAAAATGTTGTTGCTGCTGCATCAGTCGATCATTGGCCCTCCGTAGAAGGGTCCAATACTATAGGCTACTATGGACTTATATAGTCCACATCTGAAGGTATTAAAAACAAATTCTCTATCTAATTTGCAAAATAATAGACGACATGTTTGTTTTCTATTAAAAATTGGACCATGCATTAGAATTTCATTGACAAATGTCTGTTACGACATGTAATAATATATAAGCTAAGATTTTGGAGTGTTATGATGAATCATTTGCGTACACTTCGCCATCCATAAGATGGCTTGCGAATCGTGTGTCTCCATTATCGCGGAGCGATATCCGGTGTTTTACCGGATTCTGTTCGGCCTTCATCCGGCGGAGAACAGACTGGAGAAATCTGATAAATTACAGGTTTTCATACCACTTCTGAAACAGATATTGCCTGGGCTTATAAAATATATTGGTATGTATAACTTTCGTGTCATCCAAGAGGTGTGGTATATCTGAAATTTTGAACAAGTAGTTCATCACATGACTCGAAAATGGCGAGTTACGTTGGGGTTACGTAGACTGGCCGCCGTCGCCTAATAACGTTGGGCCGATTGACGACAGGCTTCTAATAATGCCGACCTTCACTGTAGCGGCGATGTCATGACCTGCTGACGTGTATTTGTGACGTTATGCAACAATCGGATTAACAATTCCATTATAACGTCGTATTGTGACGTGTAAAAAAATTCTGCTGTGACGTTACGGACTGACGCGGACCCACAGACACTCTCGTCAAGCTGTACAGCCTGTTCTTGACAAGGCCGAACTGAAGGTCGATAAAAGAAACAATCTTTTACAGAATATCATTATATAACATCATCAGTTATCAAATCCTAAAGAAAGATGAAACAGACGCATATCTTGAGCGATAGTTTTCACATTGATCTGTAGCATTTCCTCTACGCATCGAGCCATTTTATAAACACTCCATGTTGAAGGTATGGGCTCAAATTTGGCCGCCATTACGTCTTTTCATTATTAGATACTGGTCCACAAGCTTAGCGATAGCGGGTCATGCGCAGTGGATGGGTACTAGTCTAGGGGTTACGTCGGTAGACCTCAGCTGATTGGCTGACGAAGTCACGTGGTATTGATTTATGGAAATTCCCTCCTGCAGTTGCCGAAAGTAGGCTGAACATGGATACACACGATCCCAGGGTCAGTCTCACCGCGTATAGATGACCGAGATGGTTACAGGTTGATGATGAATAAATCAAAAGTTATCAAGCGAAAACGATCTTTAATACCTCCATTATAGAGAGGTAGTTCTTAGCCTATAGTATTGGACCCTTCTACGGAGGGCCAATGATCGCCTGATGCAGCAACAACATTTTTCCAGTTAGACGCCAGATTTTGAAATCGAAAACGAGACCGCGCTATGTCATCGGTCAACTGAGACAGTCTATGAAGATTGGGGTGGCTCCTATAAATAGCGATCCAATGAGAATGCTCGTCTTAGTTTAAAATGGCGGGGTCGAATGACCAATCACTGAAGGGGAGACAGCTGGAACAGTACGCTGACACTGTCTGTTAATGTCTTGATTTAACTGAGTACTACAGTCTAAGATAGTTCTCTCCAATCAGTACAATAGCAGTGTTGTATTCAGATTTAAAAAAGTACGCAACGAAGCTGCCCATTCCCGAAAACAACTGTATTCTTTGTTTACTATAGCATTCTTCCCCATTACCTCAGTCACGGTATACAGACTGGCTCTGTGAATCGGGCTCCGTAATGCGAATGGAATTTGAGTGGCCAATTTTTTCATGAGGTCAAAGAGAACATAATCTGATTGTTTCTGTCCTTCATGGCGTCATGGAGGACCATTGCGAACCCCATACTGGAATCTGATTGGCCATTTCCATTATGGCGTAAATGGGACCATTGCGGAATAGACAGTGAAAATTCTGACCATCCATTTTGTTACGGTCAATAGGAACCACTTTTGGGTGGAAAAAACAAAGTTTGATTCTTTGCTCCTGTTAGAAGATTCCCATGACATGCACCGTTATTTCTGTTACGGCGTGAAGCAATTTGATTGGTTCGGTCTAATATAAGAAATAGAAACAAGAAGTACCGGTATCTTCAAAAAAATGACAGGCGACGGAGTTTAAATGGGGAATGTGCAAATTACTGCATAATACGTATGATTTGAAGTATTTAATTGTGCATCAATAACTGACACAGTAGATTTGCAGGTGTAACCAATTACCATCCGGCGTTGTTTCTCCCTCAACGTGCAAGGAACTGTAAGTGTCAACGTCTGTCACTGAGATCTGACAGACTTAGTATCCGGTTCCCATGTCGGGGGCTTCTATTATATATTAGAAGAAAATGAGGACACTGGGCATGGGGATACGATTGATAAGGAGAAATTGATTACATACAATTCCATTGGTTTAAAATCGTTTGTTGTCAGTCAAATAGATGAAGTGGGGTGGTTATGTTACTCTCCGCATTTCCGTTGTTACCGTCATATACGAGGCAACACCGAGAAAGGCAGAGAAGAAAAGTCCACAGAACGGAAGAGTGTCTAGTCAAATCGAGCGTATACGACTCCATCAAAAACGAATCGTATCGGCACGTTTACGGCGATCACATTTTTTTTTTCATTTTGGACTTGTTTCTTGCAAAGTCATTTATGATTAAACTTTTGCAGGTCCACACACCTGGGCTAAACAATTCCCTCTGGCGGCCGGGAAACATCAGTCACCAATCGACATCCGAGTTAAGGAGGCCAAATACGACTCCGAACTATCCAGTAAACCACTGACCATCTCGTACGACACGGAGAAGGAATTGAGTTTGGGTAATTGTGGATACAGCTTGAAAGCAGGAGCAAAAGGAGAATCTTGTAAGTACATTAGTTTATTTATTTCGCTGAATACCTTAGCATTTTAATTTAATGACATTTTCTCACTGATGGCACGAGGTCAACCGTCAGTAGGCCGAAAACATTCCATTCCACAGCGTCCTCCTCAGCTTTCGATTACGTCCTGCAAGCGGCACTTGACGTATGCACCAATCTTAGTTGATATTGGCGCTGGGAAGAACTCGTGTGTTTCCGCTGAATAACGCCAGATGAATCAGTTGCGATGTTCAAAAATGACTGTCATGATAAAGGGAGCTAACCCCACGGAATATTATATCTGACCTCAGCGCTATTTAAATCTCGTGCGAATTTCAAACTACATTTGCCAACCAATCAGGTGGTTAGCTTGGTGAAACAATTTCAAAATCACGCCCACAGGAACCAATATAGTAAACATTATCGGGAAACAGTATCCAAATATGTCATCATTTCCAGATAGAAATGGAAACGTCAAAGGGTTTACTCCCGCCGAATAGTCTGGCTTTGTTGGGCGGTAAAAAATATCAAAATATCGCGATCGTGCTGTGCGAAGATGTAATATCCGTTAACCAAACGGCAATCATTGTCAAAGTGAAAAGGCAAAACTTGTCGTGATTGGCTTAGTTATCTGATCTCGCAGAATATCGACGAACATTTTGATCGAATTTTTCATAGCGTCACGTCTAGATGTATTCCCCTGATTTGCCATCTTGGTTTACCTAGATGGGTATAATGTGGAATAATATTGTACGCAGACCCCGGTCAGTCTTTATTCCATGTGAGGGTCACGAATTTATACAATAGCCAACACTGAGTCTTCACCCACGGCTTTTCATTCGTGTCAAAGCCTGGACAATGAAAACTTACATACAGTGTCGACCCACCGTACATTTTGCACATGTGAAAGAGTGGTTCTCTGTATTATACGAGCAGGTAGTGGATATTATAGGTTTGCGATAAGATATGATTTTAGTGACTGAAGAGGGTCACATAGCTATTGATCTTCGATAAAGTGGTATTTGAAGTCACAAGGTCCGACACAATGACCTCCTTTTACATCCAGGGTCTTTGATTACAAGAACCCCACACGTGGTGGGGTGTAAAATGCACATCTCATGAGGGCAACACATATAAAATTCAATAATCCAATATATTTGCCCATGGAGTTTATTAATGAATATCTAATAAATTAATTAAATAATAAACTCCATAATTAGCCAGAAGGCATGTTAGGTTATATAGGCCTATTCCAATTAACGAAGGATTCTGAACCGGACATATAAAAAATATGTCAGCTTTTACTTGACAATTTTGGGTTCGTTGTGGCATTTGAATTAATGTAATATTTTGTTTTGTATTCCAGATATTACTGGGGGTCCATTGTCTCACAAATATAAACTAGAACAATTCCACTGGCACTGGGGCTCAAAAAACAACAAAGGGTCAGAACACACAATAGACGGAAAAACATTCGCAGCGGAGGTAAATATAAAATTTTTGGCCAGAAGCAAATCAACCAGAAATTTGTAAACTTAGACTAGCTAGAATACATTGGTTACACATTATAACACATGCTTAGTCTTACCCATGATCCCCGCGTGTCGACTCCGCATCTTGAATTCCGTGTGTGTGGAGAATCATCCTCGCGAGCCAGTCTATCGATTGATCTGTTAGGATCGATACACTGGATTGGTTAGTTATACCCATCGCAGTTCTGGATATGAATAGATCAAGGCGTTGCCTCTAAATCAAACCAGTGAACGCGTTGAGTATGAGCTGTGACAGGTTTGAATTTCATTGCTGTCCAAACTACTTTGATGTTGGCTGAAATCGACAACGGAAGTCACAGCAAAAACCACAGACCTGGGATCCATACCGACATGCTACATGTAATTCAAAACATGTACGAGATTGCATATTAGAGGCAACAACTAAACAACTCATTCGAATTACCAACAATGTCCAGGTAAACCCTCTGCGAGGATTTGGAACTTACCCGGACTTGTCCAGACGGTGGAGGATGTGCTAGAGTTTCATGGTGTTTGATGAATGCAAGTGCCGTCTAGATAGTATAAACTAATGTTACACACTTCTACTTGATCTGCTTCTGTTGATAACTGTATTATCAGTAATCATTTGGGGCAACATGAGTTATCTATACCGGTGTGAAAGAAACAGTGGTCCCCAGAGACCAGTGTCCGGCCTCCTATGCTTAACCTAGACCGGGCTCTCATATCCAAGACACCCTTTTCAGATGTCAGTGTCCGGGCTGGGTTAAAGCATAGCAAGCGGACACTCATATCTGAGGGACCACCGTTTCTTTCACACCGGTATTATGGGATCATAAAGTAGCTGAAACACATAAATACCAGCAAATTTTGATAGTCGCTCGCATGAAAATGGATTGATGATTGATCAAAATATGCTCCTGGGCCAATTTGGTGGTTTTTGATCCGTCATTGTTGTTTCTTTCAAAAATTCAAACTTCATAATATGTTATGTGAAAATAAAGGTTTGGTTTGATGCATATTTGTTACACGAGAAAATCCGCCCGAGAAATGCCCCAAAAATACCAAAATAGGTCAGGGAACACATTTTGATCAGTCATATATCCATATTCATCCAAAAGACCATCACATATTTTTCAAGGCTGATATTTGAGAATGAAAGCTTCAAGAAAACTTTGCATTGAGAGAACAAAAAAAAATCAAATTTATTACCTTCGGACAAAAGGATTTTTTTCGCATAAACTGTCACATATCCTTTGAATGCGCACGCTTTCATAACAACCCACTTCTATCACCGTCAGATTGAACCGGCACAATGCAAATAGAATGTCTTTGCGAGATTTCAGTTTGGCGACGTCACAATTGTCAAGCAGGAGCAGGGTTTCTGTCACCGGCAGATTGAACTGGCACAATGGAAATATAAGATTATGGGTCTTCAAAGTGTTGGTTATGTCAATTGAAAAATATTTCATCAAACTCATACCTTCTCTCAAACTTCAATTCTGTGACGGTACAATGATTTATAGCAGCAGAATGAACATTTTTCATTATATTATGACTATGTACAAAGAGGAGGATTTCTGTGACCGCAGCATTGAAGCATGGCAATATAGGCCTACATTTTTATACACAACACACAATAGTATATTCTGCATAATGTATGTAGCTTTTTCCCTATGCAAGGTAGCGTATGAGGACGAAATGCAGTTACTTGGATATATGCCTCCCCCCACACTCTGCTCTTCCAGCTTACAGACCATAAACATGACAGTTCAAATCTTAAGTGTTAAAGTGGAGTTATAGAGAGTGAGGTACATGTGGTTGAGCATCAAAGATGTATATTCAACTGACAAACTGGGGTTACGACTTAGGGTTAGATATGCTCCTCTACTATCAGGTTAAAGTACATTTCAGCTCTCAAAATTATATACTAATGAGACTTCCCTTTCCACAATGTTGAGTAGATAAGATTCAAAGCTGGTTAGGGACGAATGTTCATGTAGTCCATTGTCAAAGCGGGGTTAGGGAGGATTGTTTGTGTAGTCCAGTGTCGGGAATTTCGTCAGGTAAGGATCTTCAAACCGGGAACACCGTGTGCAATGCAGCTTGTCGGGTAGCCTTTCCAGGTTTACTACACGTACACGTAGTCACCTATTGTGTTTCCTTACATGACGAATAGGCCGAGCAGGGTTAGGGAAGAATTTGTGTAGTCCAGTGTCAAGGCGGGATTAGGGAGGACGGTATGTCTAGTCAAGTGTCAAAGCGGGGTTAGGGAGGAACGTATATGTAGTCCAGTGTTAAGGCAGGATTTGGGAGGACGATATATCTAGTCAAGTGTCAAGGCGGGGTTATGGAGGAATGCTCGTGTAGTCCAGTTTCAGAGTGGGATTAGACAGGAACGTGTGTAGTCCAGTTTTAAAGCGAGGCTAGGGAGGAACATATGTGCAGTCCAGTGTCCAGGCGAAGTTAGAGAGGAATGTACGTCTGGTCCAACGTCAAAGCGGGGTTAGGGAAGAATGTATGTGTAGTTCATTATCAAAGTCGGGTCAGGGAGGAACGCATGAGGTACATGTGCTTGAACATCAAAGCGGACATCAGATATGTATAGTCAATCGTCAAACTGGGGTTACGACTTACGGTTAGTTATGTTCCTCTACTATCAAGTTAAAGTACATGTCAGCTATCAAAATTATATACTAATGGCATTTTCCTTTCCAAAATGTTAAGTTGCTAAGTTTCAAAGCGGGTGAGGGAGGAATTTTGGTGTAGTCATTGTCAAAGCAGAGTAGGGAGGAATGTTTTTGTAGTCCAGTGTCGGAGCGGGGTTAGGGAGGAATGTATTTGTATTCCACTTTCAAAGCGAGGTTAGGGAGGAACCTATGTGTAGTCCAGTTTCAAAGCGGGTTAGGGAGGAAACTATGTGTAATCCAGTGTCAAAGCGGGGTTAGGGAGGACGGTAAGTCTAGTCAAGTGCCAAAGCCGGGTTATGGAGGAATGTTCATGTAGTCCAGTGTTCACGCGGGGTTAGAGAGAAATGCACATCTAGTCCAATGTGAAAACGGAGTTAGGGAGGAATGTATGTGTAGTCCAGTAGCGGGATTAGGGAGAAACGTATGTTGGAGTGTTAAAGTGGGGTTAGGGAGTGAGGTGCATGTGCTTGAGCATCAAAGCGGACATCAAAAATGAATATTCAACTGTCAAACTGGGGTGACAACTTAGGTTTAGGTATACTCCTCTACTATCCGGTTAAAGGACGTTTCAGCTATCAAAATTATATACTAATGAGATTTTCCTCCAAAATGTTAAGTAGCTAAGTTTCAAAGCCGGTTAGGGAGGACTGTTTTTGTAGTCCAGTGTCATGCAGAACGGGGTTAGGGAGGAACGTATGTGTAGTCCTGTATCAAAGCGGGATTAGGGAGGAACGTAGGTGTAGTCCGTGCCAAAGCGGGGTTAGGGAGGAATGTTTGTGTGATCCATTGTCAAAGCGGAGTTAGCTAGGAATGCTTTTGTAGTTCAGTGTTAGAGCGGGGTTATGGAGGGATGTATGTGTATTCCAGTTTCAAAGCGAGGTTAGAGAGGAACATATGTGTAGTCCAGCATCAAAGCGGGGTTAGGGAGAAACATATGTGTAGACCAGTGTAAAGCAGGTTTAACGAAGGATGTATGTGTAGTCCATGTCAAAGTGGGGTTTAGGAGGAATGTTCGTGTAGTCCAATGTTACAGCGGGGTTTGAGAAGATTTTTCGTGTAGTCCAATGTCAAGGCAGGGTTAGAGGGAATGTATGTGTTGTCCAGTATCAAAGCGGGGTTAGGGAGGAATGTATGTTGGAGTGTTAAATTGGGGTCAGGTACATGTGGTTAAGCATCAAAGCAGACTTTGGAAGTGAGTTACCGATACATGTGGTGGAGTGTGGAGGCAAGGTTGGAGAGTGAGGTACATCTGTTCGAGTTTCAACGTCAGTTTAATGAGTGAAATACATGTGCTTGAACATCAAAGCGGAGTTGGGCATTGAGGTACCGGTGCATGTGCTTGAACATCAAAGCGGAGTTGGGCATTGAGGTACCGGTACATGTGCTTGAACATCAAAGCGGAGTTGGGCATTGAGGTACCGGTACATGTGCTTGAACATCAAAGCGGAGTTGGGCATTGAGGTACCGGTACATGTGCTTGAACATCAAAGCGGAGTTGGGCATTGAGGTACCGGTACATGTGCTTGAACATCAAAGCGGAGTTGGGCATTGAGGTACCGGTACATGTGCTTGAACATCAAAGCGGAGTTGGGCATTGGGGTACCGGTACATGTGCTTGAACATCAAAGCGGAGTTGGGCATTGAGGTACCGGTACATGTGCTTGAACATCAAAGCGGAGTTGGGCATTGAGGTACCGGTAAATGTGATTGAGTTTCAAGTCAACGTTGGGGAGTGAGGTACATCTGTTCGAGTGTCAAATTGGGGTTAGGGAGCACATGCACCTGTCGTCAAGGTAAGATCGTGGTTAACATACTTGGGCGTGCTGAATTCTTATCAGGCTTATCAGGTTTATGTGCTTCACTATTGAACTAGGGTTAGGGAAAAAGGTTCGTGTGTTCTCCTATCAAAGCTGGGTTAAGGAATAAAAGTATATATGCACTTGATGGTCAAACTAGATTAGGAAGAATGTATGCGTGGTGAAGTGTCAAACCAATCTTGAAATGTTCCAAGTTGTGCCATTTCATTCTGCTGTACAGAGAAAAAGTAATATTTGTGATGAGAAATTAAACCGTAAACTGTAACAATTGGGCTCAGTGTGGCACTGCAAAGTGCCGCTCTGAAGAAAGTCCCCATTGTGACGTTGTAAACTGCCGCTTGGAAGAAACACAATACCAAATCGTTCATTGTGCCGTTGCATTCTGCCTCATGGAGAAAAAATATTAGTGGTGAGAAATTAAGGCCTTAATATGACCGGGTTTCATTGTGACGTCTCGTGCCGCTCTGAAGAATTATGGCCTCCATTGTGCCGTTACATAGGCCTCCTGTCGCTTTGCAGAAAGGCAATATTAAACTGTCCATTCTGCCATTGCATTCTGCTGTACGATAAATAAGTAACATTTGTGATGAGAATTTAAACCATAAACACAATCAGCTTCATTGTGACGCTGCAAACTGCTGCCCTGAAGACAAAAGCGGTTTGATTGTGACGGTAGAAACTGACGTTCCGAAGAAAGTCTATATTAAATTGTCCATTGAACCATTGCACTCTGCCGTACAGAGATACCTTATATTTGTGATGAGAAATTAAGCCTTTAACATTTTCATGTTTGGATTTGATTGTGACGCTGCAAAGTGCCACACACAAGAAAGATGGTCCTCTTTGTGTCGTTTCGTAGTGATATGAAGTGGATCTTAAATTTTCCATTGTGTCGTTGCATTGTACCGTACGGAAAATAAGTACGGTAAAAGTGCGGATCAGAAATTAAACCGTAAACACATTGGGTTCATTGTGACGTTGCAAAGTGACGCTCTGAAGAAAGACAGTTTTTATTGCGACATTCAAAACTGCTGCATGGAAGAAACATATTAAATTGTCCATTGTGCCGTTGAATCCTGCCGTACAGAGAAAAAGCAATATTTGCGATGAGAAATTATACCCTTAACATGATGGGATTTCATTGTGACGTTGCAAAGTGCCGCTCTCAAGTGAGATGGTCTCATTGTGCCGTTGCATACTGCCGTACCAAAAATAAGTAAGATTTGTGATGAGAAATTAAGCCGTATATATACACGATTGGATTCATTGTGACGCTACAAAGTCACGCTCTGAAGAAAGACGGTTTTCATTGCGACTTTCGAAACGCCGCTTGAAAGATGATATTAAATTGTCCATTGTGCCGTTGCACCTTGCGAGTTAAATCCTTAATATTACTGGCTTGTATTATGCTGCTGCTGGGAGCAGAGAAAATATTTCTGAGGACACGCCCTTAACATGATTAAGGAAGAAATGCTTCTCTCCATCTTCCCCACCGCTTCATTTCACAGGCTCATTTATCACCCCTGCCTCCAATAGCGGAAGTTGACCTTTACTACGTTGCTATGACGTTGGGGGTCTAATAATACCCCAGCCACCAATTTTGACCATGCAGATTCCGCGCACATCACCGGAAGTGACATCATATATTGTAAAATAGATGTTTGCCGAACATTTCGATTACTTTTCAAGTCTGCATAATACCTCTGTTGATCTAGCGTTAAAAAAAATTATCTGGCGAATATTTCCCCTGTTTATCTGGACAGAGCATATGGAAAGTAGTTCGCTCATGTGCAAAACTGAAGAAGTTGTTCGGCCGAATTCAAGTATCGACCCAAAACTGATTAAATAGTGAATTCGCGATTTTATGGTAATCCCTATTTGACGGTTATTTTACAGATAAAACCTTGGCAGTTCGTTGCCTTTCTCCTGTAATTTCGTTGGAGTGTAACTGTGGGAAAAATGACCTGATTTAAAAGTACGGTAGGCCTATGTAGACCTAGCTGACAAATTAGGTTAATGAGAGTGGACTTTGTAACCTGAATACTGGTTAGCGGTATATATATATATATAGATAGCTCTCACATACCGCTGCCAAAATTAATATGCTGTTTGAACAATGCAGCTTTGTTGAGTATAACAGTGCACGGTGGCTATATCAGATAGTTCTGACTGGGGGGGGGGGGGCACTATCCCAGCACTTTAGGCGAGGGTCCGGGGTTCTAGACGGCCGTAGGAGCGTTTCGAGCGATTTCCGAGAAATAAAACGCATATATTTTCTCAGATATTTCAACTGTTTCAATACTAGTTTGGTAAAAAAAAAATAATAAAAAACTTACCAAACTAGTATTGAAACAGTTGAAATATCTGAGAAAATATATGCGTTTTATTTGTCGGAAATCGCTCAAAACGCCCCTACGGCCGTCTAGAACCCCGGAGCTTCCTGGAAATTTGGACGAGCCGTTTATTTGACGGAAATGAAGACGGAATAATATTCCTGTGTGAGTGTTAGCAGATTTTTATTAATTTTTTTTTTGCACTGGTATATCGAACTCGCTTGACCCGTACTCAAGATTGACCCATTTCTGGCATGTTGCATCCAACGTACGGGCCGTAGTAATAAAAACAGAAGTACCAATTATGAATTGCATGAATATCTGATTTAAATTTATTATCATCAAACTGTACAAAATCTGGGGGGGCACAAACATACTTGTGCCCCCCCTGGTTTTCATCTGGGGGGGCACGTGCCCCCCCCCCCGCTTCCGACGCCCCTGTATATATATAGTATAATGACAAGTGGACTATGTTTAGTGCTCTCGAACGATCAGCGGCACTACACGCGAACCATTAATATTATGAAATGTAAATCTGTAGGAATTTTATTGCGAATAGTTAATCACTTTAGTCACGCATTCGTTTTCCTAATATTATGATTCAACATCTGACACCCTCGTAAAAAAAAGATGATGTATATAAAAGTGCACAAAAGCGCGTATGGGCCATGACGAATATCCGTATGCGATACACGTTTATTATAATAGCTACTCTTTAATGCTATCGGGAACCCAAAGTTTCTTAAAACTGTCCGGACATTGTTAACAACTAAGATTAGAACTGTATACATTATTTTCGGGAAAGGCAAACAAACAATACCATCTCTGATTCTCGAGTTATTGTGGTAGTGTTCGACTGGTCAAAGGGTCCCTGGTCAAATCTATCATATTTTGCAACCTATTTCGGGATGTAAAACAACATGATTTGTTCCCAGTACAGATCGACTATACGGTACATAGCTGTTCATCAAGTGTAGTTCAGGTGAAGTGGACCTTATGAGCGCTGGCCCATGAGGGGCCTTTCCCTTATGAGCGCTGGCCCATTGCACTTAGAATCCAGCAATGCAAGAAATGATCGAAATAGCGGGTTTTATGCAGTCATATACTTCAAGTTGACAGATTGTTTTATATAAATTTGATTTTTTTTTTATCTATTACAAACTACGACAAATGCCTACCATCCTATATTTACAGTTGCATATGGTCCATTGGAACACGGAACTGTATCCCAGTTTTGGGGAAGCTGCCACCCAGGAGAACGGTTTGGCGGTTTTGGGCGCTCTCATCAAGGTTTGACACTTCATCTTCATCCATGGACTGCGAAAACACTTGTGTCGTTGTTAACACAATTTGGTGCTAAAATGGCTTCAACGCAAACGTTTTGTGTTGGAATCAACACCACTTCATATACATATCAATATATCAACACAAAATAGCAAAGTTTATTCGTGTTGATCTTAAAACACGTATTATTTTCAACACATTTCAGGTGCTGCAATTGCTTCAACACAATTTCGCAGTGAATAGCTCTATTTTTGCAGTTTTCCTTTCACGATATAACATCTTCGGAAACTGCATGTGATTGGTTCAGACTTATATACCATATAGCAAAACTTGATTAATCGGCTTTCTTGTTTAGAAAACATGGGCGAACAAGGACTTCCAAAGTCTCCAGTGCACCCAGGTTTTATTATGAATTGATTAATATATTATTATCTTGAAAAACGTTCATTGAATGATACATACTCTCTAAAATAATTAGATTGAAAATTTAGTCTATCAGATTGGAATTAGTGACCAATCTATTCGATCAAATATTCCATCTATTTGAATGAATATTCCATCTATTAGATTGAATATTCCATTTATTAGATTGAAAATTTCAATCTAGTACATTGAATTGTCCGTCTACAACAGATTATTTTATCGTTCTCAATCTATTAGATTGAATATTTCCAATCCGATAAAAGATTGGTCACTAATTCAATCTGATAGATTGAATTTCAATCTAATTATTTTAGAGAGCAGGCATATTAGTTATTATTACGTTTGGTAATGGGCGTTGGCGACTAAATATTGTGGTCGTTTCTGAGCTGTTCGTAATAGAGATCTGTGTTTTTTCGCTTTCAGGTCGGCAAGGAAGATGACGGGTTCAGAAAACTCACAGAAGCCGTGAAGAACGTACACTTCAAAGGTCAACATTCTACAATTACATCCTTCGAGCCACAATGTTTACTACCTGGTAAGAAATTACCTTTATTGAAAACTACCTGTATCACGAAATCCAATTACAGTGTCGTATTCAATGAGACGTTAACTTTGTTGGTCTGCTGTGAAAGCTATGGCACAGAGGGCAAAAGTATATATGTTTGAATCGGCAATTGTACAGTGTAAATTAACCAATTGCGTTTGAGGGGGTTGAGAGTGGGATGAGTTGAGTTTTGAGTTTTTTTATTTCACCAATCGTTTAAAGTAATACATTGTATTTAAACAGATATATAACATACTGTATAATAAAATGAAGATTGCACAAATACATGAATTGGCGGGAAGAAAACCCCAAGGGGCTTGAATTATCCCAAATGAATAAACAGAGCATTATTTATAGCGGAATATGTAGCGTTTATAAGATAATGTAGTAAAGGTGCTGGACACTTATGGTATGAGGGTGACAAGAAAACTCAAGAAATGAATATAAAACCCTGTGTGATTGCTTGCCCATATTCCTACGAAGTAGGCTACAAATCGCAAATTGTCCGGTAATGAGTGAGTGAGTCAGTCCATCCGAATCCTTTCGTCGGCAAAATAAGGAGAACCGTTGACATTAGAACCTTGATTTTTGGCATGAACGTGCATTAGGGCATTGTTACCAGCAAGTTCTGATCTGAAATAATTCTGATTTAAATTAGATTGATAATTAACACTTCAGTATATTGTTATACATGTAGCTATATGTGGACTATAGCCTTTAACGTGTATCAGCTTCAAATTCAGGTCAAATTACCCAGAGCTAAAAATACCCTGTCCCACTGTATGTCTTTGTACCGGTTATGCTCAGGAGAATGACATAGAATAATTATTATCTTGTGCAGAGAAGGTGTTGGTCTGGAGTTGAATTACCGTAAACTACATAAATGCTACCTTTCTACTATAGTACTATATATAAAAATTTGTTGTATTGTTGGGAAAATAATGCGATTCAAAAAGTTGTTTTGATCCTGGACAAGGGCACTGAAAACCATTAAAGATATGTAAATGTATTTTCACACGTAAAGCTTGAAATCTACTGAACCTATATTATTCAATCTGTTTCCTTTAATTAAAAAATTGTAAAATTAAATCGGCGATCGTTATTTATTTTGGAATGAAGGCGCATTAGGAGACTGTTACCAACAAGTTCTGAGCTGACCTACTTTTGATGAACATTTCTGCTGATTTTTGATGAAAATCACTGGCGATTCTGACTTGGGCGATGCCCATCTTAATATAGGCAGGATTTCAACTGGGGGTGGGGATTTCCAAGAGTTCAGTTCACGTTCGAGTCCTAATGCCTACTGTACTTCGTAGGTCCTGTGACGTTAGTCACACTGCTCATGTAGAGATAACGGTGTTACTAATATTTGCCGAGAATATAGATTTTCGTTTGGGACTTGAAAAGAGAAATAGGAACACAATTTTGTAAATTAGAGGGGAGTTTGTTCCATTCACGAGGGGCGGTAAAATGGCATATAGAGGCCCTTAAGTTGACCTCTAGTTGGGTATGCGTGAATATTTACTAATTTCGTAAAGTAATTCTGAAACTTGGGGTGTAATACGAAAGGATGGTGGACAAATTTATGACAGAATTGCAGCGTGAGGAATATGTTGAGCTCAACTAGAGTAAGTATTTTCAGGCGAGCAAATAATGGGGCAGTATGTTCATATTTACTGACAAGTGATATAGTTCTAATAGCTCTCTTTTGTAATGTGATCAGTGGCTGCAAATGAGTAGGGTATGTGTTGCACCATATCAGATTACAATAAGAGAGGTAGGGAAATATCATAGAATAATATAGTATAAACAGGGTTCGTTTGTCAAGATAATCTCCGCCTGAGTTCTGTCTGCTAAGTAGCTTAGTAATGTCTAAATATAGAGATGCGGTCATTTGATTAGAGGAAAACCGCAGAGTAGAATTGAGAAGCTTTTGTTATCTGTCTTTCGATCAAAACTCACACAAAAAAAAAAAATAAGAAAAAAACAAAACAAAGAGAGACGGCTTGGTAAATCTTAGTGAAACCAATTAAATGCAACATAAAAAGGTCGGTGGGAAATGAGGCTGGCGTACTGATAATAGACAACACAGACAAAAATACTGACTGCATATTCCTAAAAAACATCACAATAACCAAAAGTGATCCCTGTGATTTGTATTCCAGCTTTTATTATAACTGTTCATGTGGACATATTGAATGATCTGACCACACGACTCCTAGCACTATAGCTTGACCGGTATGAGATACAAATATTTCATTGCGATGATGTAATAGCCCTATCGAGTCAGCTGTTGGCAAATGATGAACTATATGACCACCAGACAGTAAAGAACAGGGCAGACGAGTATTTATTGAAGGCAACTTCGTATTCAGAAGAATAAAATCATAGCATATATTCGTAGCACATTTGTTTTATTTTATACAATTGCTGAAACTCAACAGGTTTGGTGTTCGCAATATTTCCACAGACAATACCTCTAAGTACTGGACATATGCCGGCTCACTGACCACACCCCCATGTGCTGAGAGCGTGACCTGGATTGTGTTTGAGGATATCATCGAAATGTCCGCGGAGCAGGTATAACTTTACTTCTAGATTATTACCCCACATTATCTTGCACATCAAATCAATTCCAAGACAACACGCACTTGGTATTTTACCAGAGGTTGGTATAAACTTTATATTAGACTATTGAATTTGTAGGATTTGCACTTTCAACCATCCAAACTGACTGTCGCCATATGAGTGAAAGAAACTTGAGTGTGACATTAAACCAATTCCCCTCCTCTCATTTCTCATTGAATGGCTTTACAAAAAACGCCAGTGAATTTTCCTTGTCCCCTGTGGGCGTATTTAAGCCTTTTTAATTAAAGACCTGTAGCTCCATTTCCGCCAGTTAACCCGTTAATGAGCTTAGGCTTCACTTACTTTATTTCAGGCCTGCTTTTCCTCTGTATTGACAAAACACCGCATGGACATTTTTGCCGCTCTCTTCTGTAGGACTATTAAAGGAATTTTATCAATATTTTTGTCTCTGGAATATGTGTCAGAAGAGTTAGTACTTAAATAAGAATTTAAAAAAAAAAAAAATTCTTGTCCCCTGTGGGCGTATTTAAGCCTCTTTAATTAAAGACCTGTAGCTCAATTTCCGCCAGTTAACCCGTTAATGAGCTTAGGCGTCACGTGACCTCAGATAAGCGACCGTCTCCTGCGGGCAGATGTCTGCGCTATATATTAAGCTGTGGATTTGCGATTACTCCATGGCGTATATCGCTGTATAATGTTCTTTTCTTTGATTGCTCATTTTTTTTAATTAAAACCTTTGTTCAAGGAAATGGGAGCCTTTTAGGAGAGTGATTATCGTACAATAATCACGAAAAAATTACATTTGTCTCAGTTTTCCACCTCTTGCTGTATTAATCACCGTGCCCTGATAATAGTTACAAAATTATCTTTCTGTCATCATCAGCCATTGACAATCACAAGGAATAACTAATGAACATATTGAATGCGTCGGTTGGCTAACAGTATTTGGCTAAAAGCAGATGGGAAATGTCTTGAAACTGTTCCATACTGAGGCACTTTATCACATGAAATTCCATTTGCCATTAACTTGTACCGTAATACAATATACAGTAAGTTCCTCTAAAACATGTGGCTCCATACATGTCACACTATCTTTCATACACTCTAAAAAATCATGGATCGTATTGGTTCTTCAGAATATGTGGTTATACCTGGAGCAAATTTTCATTGATTTTGGTTCTTTTTATTGTAATCTGCATACGGTTTTGGTTCCACTTGTGTGGTTCTTTGACTGCTACACAGGCTGTACAAAATTTGGTTTCACGCGGAAGACTAAAAAATCTGAAAAATCAGGAAGAACCGAAATTCTCAGTCATGGATTTGTCTGTGTAGAATTTTTAACCGATTTGTACCTTTTTTGTTGTATTACGCAGTTGGAAGAACTTCGGTCCCTGGTTTGTGAGGACTGTCCAAACTCCAACCAACATCACATGATGGACAACAACAGGCCAACTTTGCCCCTCAACGACCGTAAAGTTTCCTGCTCCTTCAAATAAACTACATCGCATCATCCCATTGGCGACAGTGCTTATTCAGAAATTTTCTGACATATCATAGTGCAATTGTTGAAAACATTTAGACAGAGATGGAAATCGTCTTCATAAAGACTTTTAGTATTATTTTTTTCACGAGAGCTGTACAAGCATTCACCCATTTCATATATAGTTTGCTATATTCATTTGTTAGTATTTATTCCAGTATTGTCTTTTACATCCAAGCATCGTGTAGCTACGATTTAATGTTTTAATACGAAGTTAGTATTCGATTAACCATGAATTTTCAACAATTAATAATATATAATATATTATTTGAGGTATATAATAATTAATTAAAATCTTTCTATTATGTCTTTGTGTACATTCTTGTTAAACACTCTGTCTGATCATAGATACGAAACAAATACGACCATAGCTGTAATATGCCAGACCGATACACCAAAATGAGACCTAACCGTTTCCGTCTTGGTATAAGATAGTGAACAAAAGATATACCCCTATTGTCACAGACAGCCCTGTGACACAGCTGGCTGTTCTCGCCCGTAGTTATGGCGCCCATAAGACTAACATTAGGAAATACAGATAAATTGCCATAAATAAAAAAAACTATGTATCCCCGGTGGCCGATTTTCAGATATTATCGGAGGATGCCGAGTTCAAAGAAAACATACTGAAATTTCAAAAATTTCCAGCACACAGAAATCCATGTATGAAGAAAAACAGTAGCCAGACAATGTTATTGCATAGGACTCCGTACCCAAGTTGCGCGGGTCGTGGACAGCACATGGAACAGCTGATCTATTGTTCTCGGCTCTCGTTAAATTATTAGAGGCGCCGTTAATTAACAAAAAAAAACAAACAAAAAAAACAAAAAAAAAACAACCAAAGTGAAGTTCCTCTTCAAGATGAAAAGTGAACTCCCAATGACAATAACTTACTGGTATAGTGGTATAATATCGAATTCATTTTACCTCGGTCTCGTTTTCTAAAGAAAACTCTAGGATTGTCAATTTTGTTGGTATTTTACTCACATCAAAGTTACGAGAGCTTTCTGAACCAAAGATTTATCAACATATGCATTTATATCGACTAAGTTACTCCGCGCTATGATGTCATTATTGGGTGGGGGGTGGCTATTCAATATCGATTCTCGTTCCTCTGAATCTTCAACTTCGACGGTCCGGTGTCATCGCTATGATGTACCTAGCTGTAATCATATATTTTCATCTGTATATTCATTACATAGTCTTTTTAAACGAGAGTCGTTTAACGTTTTATACGAGAATCTTTTATCGGAATGACAGCTGTCTTTAGCATGAAGAGCAGGTACTTACTATAGTAATACTGTTCATGTCTGTGATGCAAGTTGTTTCCATTGATACTGCTCTAACCTCTATCACGTTCTGAAATATCTTAATGCCCTACACCACTTGATCATGTTCTAAGAACAAATTTTAAATTGCACAGTGGATGGTACATTATTTAGCGGCTGTGACTTGATCCAAAGTTGTACGTGAACATATTAAATTGTATTTGTGATTTTACGATACCTTTAAATCAGAACATTTTATACTACTATTGTTGAATAAAAATTTTAAAAATATTCTATGTTTGTTACCTTACTAATTTGTCTTAATTTATCCAATTCTTTTATATTAGTACAAGCTAAAATTTGATTAATCTAAATGATGTAGTCAAATTGATTCATAGGATTCAACATTGAAGGAGACTTTTGCCATGTCTGAAATAGTAGGGCCTTCAGAACACAATCATGATCAGGGAGGGCCCACGGAGAGTGGGAATGACTTCATCACGGGACGTGACTTCATCACCGGAAGCCACGTAATCACCGGAAGTGCCAATATAACCGGAAGCGAATCACCGGAAATGATGTCATTTCATCACCGGAAGTGACGTAATCACCGGAAGTGCCATTATCACCGTAAGTGATGTTGGGTGCAGATGTGACCCACAATGGTCGAAAACGGATCTCGACCATGACAAGTGTGGTCAGTGACCATAAAATGGATAGTTCAATCACGCATGATATACCAATACTCCATGCCAAATATTCGATCGAAGACCATGGATCGAGTAGGATGCATGGATCGATACAAGACTGGAGGGAGCGAGCATCCGTATTATAGTAGTACTATGTATATCATGTCTAATATTATGTGGATTAGACACACCGAAATGTCAGTATGAGAATATTACAAATCCATGCAACTCCATCCGTTACAACTATATCAAATACAACGTTGTGTAAGTTTATGCAACAGAAGCCCATAAATCGAAGTTTGGAAGTTTCTGCATGCCTATGTCGGTGTAAACAAACACATTGATTTACGTTATTTTCTAAAAGGAAAAGTCACGAGAGAGGGTGTAGTAGTAAACTATCATCAGTAGCTACTCATCAAAGTTCGATTCTATCTCATAGTTGATATCGTACGGAAACTATTAGAGAAACAACGCTGAAACTAAAAGTATAAAGGGGTGGAATCGTCAGATCATCGTATGTCACTTCAATTGGAATAAACGCCTATATAATCGTCGCAGCACAGACCCTATCCATTTGTTCCACAGAAGAACTCCAGTCATTTCAATATTGAATTGAATCAATCATTGCGATTGGATTAAGATGGTCTGTCAGACTCGTAGAAATCTTTATCATCAAACCGTCAAAGTATCAACCTTCACACCAAAATTAAGTATACGTATATTCCAATATATGCGGTGAATCTTATTTCAGAGAAACGAAAACACCACTACTTTGTCGTGTTGATGCTCGAGGACTGGCCAGGAAAGCGATAACTGGCGTCTATTCATCTCCACATTACTATTCACAATCCTTAGATATTTCTGCTATCTCGAAATATATGAAAAAATTGAACGAGGTAAACCGACTTCATTCCTCACGCAGCCTTCGTCGATAACACTTTATTTGAAGAGACAGCCCTTGATCATGTAATTATTTTTAGGAACGAAAATATTATGCAGACGTTAGACCATCTTCACAAATTACAGATTCAGCTTTCCGCTCATGGTATGGATTAGACTATACGTTAAGTCAAGGTGATGGGAAGGGACGACCCTCTCTTCACACTATATCTCAGCACTATATCTCTGAATTCCTGCCCTTCTGTTAATGAATTCACGCCGAAACAATCGCATACAGTTTAAAATTGAAGCGATATGCAAGCCTCTCTCCACATTAATTCGCTGTCTCAGCCATTTTTCTATCAACACGTGCACTGTGTGTGTGTGCAAGGTGCTCGCCTATAAGCCTAAGAAACGGGACATCCGATTGGCGGTCAAAAAGGTGCATTCAGCGCCGATTGGTTGGCAGAAACGGACCTTCTCCCCATTTAGCTTACTATGAGAAAAACCCAGCCTACTCTCGTTTTAGAGGATATTCATTTCAAATTGTTGCAAGTTCGACTGAATCCTGGTATTATTGGATCAAACTCAAGCTCTGCTGGAAATTACCGCATGCACGAAATACTCGTTCACTCAGACGGGAAAGCGGATGTCCACCATATCGTCTGTACAGGTTAATGCACAATTGTAATAATAGGCCCCATCAAAAGCAGCAATCGGAGATATTAAATCAACCTCTTGAACAACCGCCAATACAATTTTTACAGCTTCTCGATGCATATTTATGAAGTAAATACTCTAGGCCATCCCTTCAGCAGAATACAAGACATCCCGAAAAATCTCGCTTTGCTTCAACATATCTCATCAGCCTATTCGACGTCATTTGAAAGATAGGGGGCGATTTCGGGAATGACATCAGCCCAGAAGACTTTCCCAGATGATACGCATTGTACGCGTTTATCCTAGAGTGATCACTTGAATCTACAAATGATTCATTTCTTGTACGAATAGCCAACGTTCGACTGGACGCGACCTTCGGAGAATCATTGCCAGGAAGTATAAACTATTTAGTATACGCTGAATGGGCAATTTGCACTATAGTTCAAGTTAATCCCCGGACAATGCTCTCGGGCCTCGATGGCAGCGGGAGGTGCACGGACAGATGGCTGGACGCACGAGCTCCGGTTCGTTAATCCGGGCGCTTCGCTATGTTTTTAACCCAGAACATATTTTTAATCGATGATATTTTCGACAGTAAGTTGCCAAAATTATCAGATGCTCGAGAACTGGCCAGGAAAACGATAACTGGCGTCTATTCATCTCCACATAACTATTCACAATCCTTAGATATTTCTGCTATCTCGAAATATATGAAAAGATTGAACGAGGTACACCGACTTCATTCCTCACGCAGCCTTCGTCGATAACACTTCAGTTGAAGAGACAGCCCTTGATCATGTAATTATTTTTGGGAACGAAAATATTATGCAGAGGTTAGACCATCTTCACAAATTACAGATTCCGTTCTCCGCTCATGGTATGGATTAGACTACGTTAAGTCAAGGTGATGGGAAGGGACGACCCTCTCTTCACACTATATCTCAGCACTATATCTCTGAATTCCTGCCCTTCTGTTAATAAATTCACGCCGAAACAATCGCATACAGTTTAAAATTGAAGCGATATGCAAGCCTCTCTCCACATTAATTCGCTGTCTCAGCCATTTTTCTATCAACACGTGCACTGTGTGTGTGTGCAAGGCGCTCGCCTATAAGCCTAAGAAACGGGACATCCGATTGGCGGTCAAAAAGGTGCATTCAGCGCCGATTGGTTGGCAGAAACGGACCTTCTCCCCATTTAGCTTACTATGAGAAAAACCTAGCCTACTCTCGTTTTAGAGAATAATCATTTCAAATTGTTGCAAGTTCGAGTGAATCCTGGTATTATATTGGATCAAACTCAAGCTCTGCTGGAAATTACCGCATGCACGAAATACTCGTTCACTCAGACGGGAAAGCGGATGTCCACCATATCGTCTGCACAGGTTAATGCACAATTGTAATAATAGGCCCCATCAAAAGCAGCAATCGGAGATGTTAAATCAACCCCTTGAACATCCGCCAGTACAATTTTTACAGCTTCTCGATGCATATTTATGAAGTAAATACCCTAGGCCATCCCTTCAGCAGAATACAAGACATCCCGAAAAATCTCGCTTTGCTTCAATATATCTCATCAGCCTATTCGACGTCATTTGAAAGACAGGGAGCGATTTCGGGAATGACATCAGCCCAGAAGACTTTCCCAGATGATACGCATTGTACGCGTTTATCCTAGAGTGATCACTTGAATCTACAAATGATTCATTTCTTGTACAAATAGCCAACGTTCGACTGGACGTGACCTTCGGAGAATCATTGCCAGGAAGTATAAACTATTTAGTATACGCTGAATGGGCAATTTGCACTATAGTTCAAGTTAATCCCCAGACAATGCTCTCGGGCCTCGATGGAAGCGGGAGGTGCACGGACAGCTGGCTGGACGCATGAGCTCCGGTTCGTTAATCCGGGCGCTTCGCTATGTTTTTAACCCAGAACATATTTTTAATCGATGATATTTTCGACAGGAAGTTGCCAAAATTATCAGAAATGTAAGCTTATTGGTCCTTATATGAAACAGTAGGAATATTTGATCTATATCATCATATATAAACCAGTTATCAATAGTTGAAACCCCCGCTCAATGTTATAAACATAGGGGAGAAATCATGAAAACAAACCGAAGCTCATACGGTGGCCCAGGTATGCACCTGTCTCCGAAACCGGGGCAAGACAGCATTGTCCACGGATTAATGTGGAAAGAACCCATTCCCCTCACGTTTCACATTGGACCATACATATAACATTATTCACGATGGACGATGAAAACTGAAACATTGGCGTGATACCATCGCATACTTACCTGAAAGCGTATATCCAGGCAGTTTTCTCGGTCGACCAGATTCCATGACTTCTGACTAAGAGACAATGCGGTTAAATCGTGAATATTAAGTCATCTACAGATGCTTTACTCATGAACAAAACATTATTATAAAGATAAAATGCAAGACAATGTACACGATTACAATCATCGATGTCATAGATCTCTGAATCGGAAAGCTCCGATAGATTGTTAACTCACTCATTTACTCACTCAGTCAACTAGTCGCTCAGTCACTGACTGACTCACTCACTCACTCATTCGCTCATTCACTCAACCACTTATTCACTCATCCGTCCCTGCATTTCGACGAATTGTTTGGCCCTGAAAAGGACCGTTTTGTTTTTTGTTTTTTTTGATGGTGTCCTGTCTGATGTACATTTTCGTTGCCGTTGTCTGAAAGATGTCCGTTGTCCGAAAGATGGGACAGGAAAGACGGTGGTGTTCTTGATGTTGTCGCATGTGCGCTGCCAAACACCGTCCGCAGTATGGGATGTGCCTACATGGTTGTAGCATAATCGACACCTTGTTATCTAGATAAATACAGCATCTGCCCCACGTCTCTCGTCTAGACGCGCCAAGCCTGCGACTATCCTTAAAATGGGCCTCGCTCTTGCAACTCTTCTGATTACTCCATCATCCATCTTCAAGTGTTTCCAAAGTGGAATAGTTCCTACAGTTATATGAGTTTCTTATATTACAAGCGTCTAGTCCGTCATTCATAATCCAGCCGTCGTCCATTAGAGAATATCCGCGTCCATAATCCAAAGACCTATTCCATTTCCATATAACAGTATTAGCACCAAATTCAAAAAGACAAAAGTATACATAAACATAGGCTTGTTTCCTGCAAGAGAAGAATATAACCGTCGCGCGGACCACGGCAACAGCTCTCTTATATTTTCGGGGTAAAAATGTTCAGTTCGTGTAAAAATGTGTGTTTTTTTTTACGTTTTTTTTTAAATAATAATTTTTATAAGTAATAAAATGACCCTTTATTTTGACTATTGAGTTTAAACGTATTTTACTAGCTTTCAAACCTATGTGCATATTATGTATAGTTAGAAAACCTGTATGACGTACTTTATTTCAGTGTCGATGAAATTTTAATTAGATCTTTCAATTTATCAATAATTCCTAAAAATGTACTTTCTAACATTCATAATAGTGGCGCCAAAACCTGCTTCAAAGCAAGACCAATTACACTTTTTTTAACCAGACGCTGAGAACTGCATTGGCAATTACCATTTTATATAATTTAAGCTTAAGATGAATCTGGTCTCAAAACCTCCTTGCATTTCATATAAGTATACTAAATCTATAGCCACCAAAATGTTCATTTACTCTATTGCTGTCACGGCGATTGACTGAAACTTATACACGTCTGGAGGCTATAGTTGTGACTATGAATCATCGAACTTTATCTATACACCATGCAAGCATGTTGTGACTGGTGACCATGATATAGTGAGTGATGGGGACCTAAAACACTTCTGATAAAGGAACCTAAATATAGAGAGCCGAGAAAAATAAATCTGAAGGCGGACCAGAAGATAGTCCCGACTGCTCTGGAAGAGTATGTTATTGAGTGGTCAAAGCGAGAAAAAGTTGAACCTACAGTACTCGCTGACTGGCTGGACCTCACCAAGAACAATCGTTGAAACAATCCGCCATATTGACAGTAATGCCCTTCCCCAAGCAAAACAAGTGCGGAGAAACCTCAGTTCGCAAGAAATTCTAGCAAATCTCCAGAGTAAATTTGTTGTAGTCCCAGCAGACAGCACCATTACCAGGTGCTGGTTAAGGAATTGAGTATAAGCACACCATCGCCGAATACGTCTGCTTACTCCCAAACAGCATTTACTCCGGAAGATTCATTTAACAACCATAACACGTTTCTCAAGGAAAGAGGTATTTGTCTTCCAACCACTCATAACGATATACCGTAAGTGTACTGGACTCCCAAAATGCATAAATCACCACACAAAGCTAGATTCTTTCAACCCTGCTGACGAGGACCCTTCAGGAGGTAAAAGCATTTTGAGAAAAGTATTGCGCCACAATTTCTACGAACTCTGACATTGAATGCATATTGATATTGAAAAACTCAAAATGTCTTTCTTGCTAGGGGCCGTGTGGATACTTTACAGTCTCCACGTGAACATCTGCAATAAAAGCGCGGCTGAGATACTAAGGCTACGTCGGAGAATCCACCGTATTCTCGGGTGTGAATGTTAGGTGTCGACGAATACTTTTCTGTAGAGTCTTATGGTTGCTTTTTAGTCACCAGACGTCGTCAATTTTTCTCACCTCTTGCATATCGCTCAAATTTATTACATGTATATGGTAGGATTCTGCTGGTGGACTGTTAGTCCCCGAGGCCCGCCCTCTGTACATGTCACTCGACAAATATATGTAGGTTTATTGTTTCGGTGGAAAATTTAAGCCGTACGACGTCGGAAATTACAGGTTAGTTTTTCTAGGTTTCTTGCCTTTACCAGGTTACCCCATGTTAAGGCGTTTACTCCATCAGACGTCCATGGTGCTCATCCATTAACATCAGATGAGTTGTTGGAGCTGATCTGTTATTACAGCTCCCGAGCTAGCCTATGTAGTTCCGCTTAAGCTGGTGCTAGGGGCCGTGTGAATACTTTATAGTCTCCACATGAACAGCTGCAATAAAAGCGCGGCTGAGATACTAAGGCTACGTCGGAGAATCCACCGTATTCTGGGGTGTGAATGTTAGGTGTCGACGAATACTTTCCTGTAGAGTCATATGGTTGCTTTTTAGTCGCCAGACGTCGTCAATTTTTCCCACCTCTTGCATATCGCTCCAATTTCGGAAGAACTTGATGCTAAAGGTCACATATAGTACAGACATGTATCCACATGGGATTTCTCGAATCACTATACTACAATCCCTCATCAGGACCTTATTGACCGTCTTAGTTCATTAATAGTGTCGGTGTTCAAGAAAACTGATCGCCCACATATTAGTCAGAAGTAATATATGTCAGAAGCAATACAGCATTCTTTAGCTCTGTTACATACAAGGGATATCATTCATGGGATGTTTCTTTGTTTATAAAGTTGCTTGATTTTTTCATTAATAATATCTATTTGAAATTTGGCAATACAAAATATCAACAGCATATAAATATTCTAAAGGGTACTAATTGTGCACCCCTTTTGGCTGACCTATATCTCTTATGAATACCATTATATGCAGACGCTTTCAAAAACAGATCATTTCAAAGTCCGTTCCTTCTCTTTCACCAAACGCTATATAGACGATCTTCTTGCTGTGAATAATCGCTATATACATGACGCAGTGAAGAATATTTATCCATCTTCCCTGGATTTTAAGGAAATTAGACATGGCCCATTTTATTTAGACCTATATCTCTATAAAAATGAAGCGGGCCTTCCCTCTCGTCGACTTTACGACAAAAGAGATGATTACAATTTTGACATGGTAAACTATCCCTATCTGGAGGGTAATATATCAGAGGGCGTATGGTGTATACATATCTCGCCTAGTAGCATTTGCTAGATCCTGTGTTAAATATGACGATTTTAATCAACGTCACAAAACATTACAGCAGAGCTTATAAAACAGGCCCTTAAAACAAACATATCATCAAACGCTTCCACTCGAAGTGTCTAAACTTTGGTGAAAGATGATGGTACGATAAGGCTGGATTTTGGCCTATACGTGGTGCGGTTGAAATCGAAAAAATAAAATGTCCTAAAATACCAATGTTTTAATGTAACGACAAGAGAAAATATAAGTACACAATATGTGAAAGTTTTAGAGCGATTGCGTTATGATTATGGTTATCACATGAAACTGAAATCCACAGCCTGTGCTATTTCGTGAAAAAAGGGTCAAAATCGAGTCCTTCAGACACGCATTTAGACGCGAAGGACCCCTTGGACCAGAACGCCATTTAAACTGGTGTTGTGTGGTAACATTATATTCTCACTACTGGAAGATCTTTTTGGTCCAAGGGGTCCTTCATACTAAAAAATGAAAAGTTATGATTCATAACGTTTGAAGTTTTCGTAAGTAGAGTAGTGACAAAATAGCCCGTTACAGTTGTTCGTATGTCGTGGTGTAGTAGATACGCACGTTGGATCACAAGCGCGTCGAAATTTTCTTTCACCGAGTTCGAATCCCAGGAGGGCAACATGTGTGACGTCGACAAGTTATTTCAATCTTTCCCATTTTTGTAAAAAAAAAACTACATTCAGTATATCTGAAATAAGAGTTTAGGCTATCATTATGAACCAATTAAAAGTAAAATAAATATTGTTTACCAATGACACGATACCGTGTGGACATTACGGGCCAGTCAAACGTTGAAATCGAACGATCAGTCGCTACCTGTGGTTACAACGGCAATATATTCGCCTAAATTGTGTATTTATTCTCCAATATGTGCATGTAAAATCGACTGCAACGTGGTGAAATAATAACGCCTTAGTACCAGACATATGTGAAGCTATCATGGTTCACCGTAACATTCAGTCCGTTAATTGACAGTTGTCGCCGACGACAAGTTGTACATTGCATTGTGATTGACAGATGGAGAGAAGAAATGTACATTCCTATAAGTCGGCTGGCTGAGGGCAAAAACCCCGCCTTACAATACCATCTCCTTTACCGCAAGCTAACAGAAAAATACGAGCAAAATAGTGTGCAAGATCTATGGCGGTACGTTTCGTAACTTGTGCCCAATTCTGCTTAACCCGGGGCAAGGGCCGTATGAACCTATTTATTTTAAGATCCCCATAGCCTTCATATGAACAGTCACAATCAAAGCGTGACTGAGATACATCATACTCTACATAACGACTTTACAAATAAAATCATATGGATTAAGAATACTGATCAGCGATACGCATTTGATAGTTTTAGAACATCATGATGTCTTGCTGGCATCAATGAAAACTGTTGACCACTTCTCTCTGTCAGGAAATTAGCCTAGTTTTATGTATAATATGATTTACTCTCTTAATTTGGTGCTAATGCGATTATATGAACTAGGTCTTTGGATTATGGACGCGGAAATTCTTTAATGGACGACGGCTGAATATTGAATGACGGACTAGACGCTTATATCTACATATTCTAATCACGCTTTACCATTATGCTGCTCTCACGTATTTATCATTGGATCATTATGTTTTAGGGAACATGTATCATATATTTAATATCACTTACTATTTATGGTACTTTAATATGAATTTAAAGATCCCTAAAGGGTTTTATTCAACCAAATATAATAATATCTCCAAAGGATTTAATCAAACACAACAGTTAAATAACATTACATTATGAACTTAGCATATATAAACAAAGGCTTGATTACTGTTATGTAAATGTAAACAAATGCGCGACAACAGTTATTTGGCTGTTTGAGCAAATAGGAACCGCGATTGTGGTTTGAGCATGGATGTTTTAGAAGAACATTAAATTTGCCAAACAAAAGTTATTGAGCAGTAAGAATGTGGACATGTAATGATAAACATATTAATAAATCAACGATGTGTTTCACAAAGAGCGTTAGATGGAAGGGTGCATTTGTGGTCAAACAATAAAAAATAGTACTGCATTCTCACAACACAACACAACAATAGCGCACATATGCAGTAATATGTAAACCTAAATTGAGTGCATGTTGTCAGATAAAACCCATGGAATGGAGAAGGTATGAGAGATTGAAAGGGTTACACATGTGGCGTGTCAAATGTGTCAGCCATAGGATAGGTTCAGAGTAGTAATTAGTCATCTCTATGGGGGCCTAAACTAAAAACTGCATGCCAAAGAAGTTAATTTTAGAATTCCAGAATAACTGCGAGTCCGAAAACAGTAACAACAGCTGTGAATGTATTTAGATATCTTTACCTAAAGGTTTTAAGTTTAAACCTGTGTCACCAGAAGTTCATGAAAACTTCCGGTGTCACTTAAACTAAATTTAGTAGTTAAATGTATGAATGTGTATAATCAGAGGAACATAGCGTTATCCGACAGAACAGTACTGCGAACAACAGCTGTTTACAAACTACGTGACGTTCCGCCTCATTTACATGGTTGGCGCAAATTACAAATATGGCCTACACAGTATGGCAAGCCGTTTCAGTATTTAATCGGTTATTCCACATATGTTGAAAAGTTTTACACATATGTACAAAAGAATTCCACATATGTGTAAAAAACAGTTTTTAGACATATGTGCAAAAGTTTTACACATATGTTGAAAAGTTTTACACATATGTTGAAAAGTTTTACACATATGTGGAAAAGTTTTACACATATGTAAAATAAATTAACTATTTCACATATGTTGAAAAGTTTTGTACATATGTGCAAAACTTTTCCACATATGTCAAATAAAGTGTTTTTCCACATATGTGCAAAAGTTTTGTACATATGTTAAATAAATGCCAGGAGAGTTAATGGAAAGGAAATGGACTGCTCCCTGTGGTATAATCTCTCCTGAATGTTTGTTATCTAACGACCATTTCAAAATGGCGCTGTCCCTTCAGGGTTTGTTTTTCGTCTCTCCGACTGTGCGAGACATGTGGAACTACAGTGAGGACACAGAAGCTTATAATAATAATAATAATAGTACTACATTATCTTAGATTCCAGGTCCATACAGGACTATCTTCCTTAAACGCACCTCTACTCCTGTAGCTAACACAGATCGTACAAACTGCGGTATAGCACAGGGGCTTGTTGTTGGTCAGTATTTTATGATATTAATATTCTCTCATCCTACTCCATAAATATGAGTGCGAGGAGAGTATATATGAAAATTAAGATCCTAAATTATTAACTGACCAACAACAAGCCCCTGTGTGCGGTAGCTATATGTGGTACAGAGTACGGTGGGCCCATGCAAACTTCAAACGAAAGAGGAGAGACGGGGCTGGGGTAGGAACGATGCCTGAATTAACAAGACATCTGACATACAAGATCGAAATACGGTAGTGTAGGAGTAATCATCTAGGTCACAGATAAATAAACACACGAACTCAAGTTTCTTACAGCCATTTCAAGGTCAACCTTACTGAATATGTTATCATTGTGGAAAGATTGTTCATTTGTTAACAATACAGGAGGGAAAGGCGCCAAAATGATACCAGGGAACAGTCCATGCCTACGGCAGATGTCGCAACTTTTAGACATATGTGGAAAAGTTTTGCACATACATGTAGGTGTAAAACTTTTAGACATATGTGTAAAAGTTTTAGACATATGTTGAAAAGTTTTACACATATGTTAAATAAATTAACTATTCCACATATGCTGAAAACTTTTGCACATATGTCAAAAAGTTTTCAACATATGCATAAAACTTTTACACATATGTGGAATAAATTCGCACTTTTAGACATATGTTGAAAAGTTTTATACATATGTTGAAAACTTTTTGACATATGTGCAAAAGTTTTCAACATATGTGGAAATAACCGATTAAATACTGAAACGGCTTGCCATAACACAGTGCACAAATACCATAACAGTTTAACCGTGGCTCACATATAGGTCGTGATGACGTCAATGCTATTTTAGATTATGACCTAGCTCCTGTGAGTATTACCCGTTTAGACGATGAACCTGTTCCATGATTTCATTGGTGGATATTTTTAGAAGGTGAAATTTAATTGGTGTTTATTTTTAGCAACACAGGAGTCGTGCTCTGATTGGTGAAAATTTTCAGACTAAGAGCATTCCCATCCAGTGCTGTTTTAGTATATTACCTGCTTTTTGGGGACTTCCCCGCAACAGGTGTGGGCGTATACAAATTTTCCTGACACAATCAGCTATAATGCCAGAGCGATGTATAGAGCATGTCCATGATTTAATGCTCTGTGTTTATGGGGGACTATTGACATTCATTGATGTGTGGGGCTCCTGCCCTCCTGGGAGGAGCATTACATATTAAGGAACAAAACGCTTTTGCATATTAAGTAACAAAAGGCCATTTTAAGTAGGATTACATAATAAGTTACAAAACGTCCTTTTACGGAGCATTATATATTAAGTAACAAAAGGCCCTTTAACGGATTATTACATATTAAGTAACAAAACGCCCTTTTAGGGATTATTACATAAAAACGCTGTTTCCCAACTCTCCATTTGGTAACTATTGAGCTTCATTCTCCACCATGTCACAATGATTTCTATCACCCATTCCGTCACATCAGTGCTCTTTTGGGTTAAAGTATCACTCCAGTAACCCCACCGGTCCTACACAGCCCCCTAGTCTTCTACCCGAGCTCCGCTCACTTTGAGACGACGTCGGAGAGAAAGAAATCAGCTTTTACGTTCCAATTTATACGCCCTAAGGGCGAGTCAATTCTTCTGCTCCGGGCCAGACTCATTTTAGTCAATCATTTCAGAATACAGCGCACATCGGTTGACGTAACAACACCGTCGGGTAACCTCAGCAAGCTCTGTGGCGTAGCCAAGGATAACAACATGGTGCCCACGAACGTCAAGAAAAACCCACCGAAAATCGGCTTTCGAATGGCCGTCCCTATATTGAATCCATCCCAGGAACTGTATTTTGGCCGACGATCACTCGCAGTTTAGTCTGGATTTTGCCTCATTGCAGGTAAGTTATTTTCACAGGGCGATTTCGGATCCAAGTAAACTTTCATGTACAGCAAAAGCTTGAGTCAAGAGGACGTCTTCAAAACATCAGTTGTGGAAATTGCCTCAAGTGAGGTTTGATGAAATCGGCCCACACCGACAGATATTTCTGAATGCAAATCAAGTTTTGATTTATCGACAGGAACATCAGTTAATCACTGTAAAAACTGTTTCAATAAGGAAAACCTAAACAGTGTATGTTCATGCTTTAGGGTACTATAATATTTTGAAGATGGGATGATGAATGACGACAGTGTAGATAAAGAAAGAATTAAGGAATAATAATAAAATAGATCGCGATGCAATAGGATGAGTAAGTTTAGACACGTAGGCAGTAGCCCTGAGTGATCAAACGTGACGACTGTCTATTGGATCGCGATCTATCCTACTTGTTTTACCGCAGTGAACAAGCAATTATTTCTACGCTACTATACTACAAACGGCAGAATTGTGAAGATTTTTCGTGCAAAGGAATATTTCATCATGTAATTACACGTTAACGCCGCTATACTTGACAAAAAATGTGTTGATCCATGAATTAATCGAAGCAGACAACACCTATACTACACGTCGCGTGCCCGAAATCGACACGCAGGGAACGAGCCCACAGTATGACAGCTAGGGGCATGTTAAAAGGCTTTTAATGTTCAAAATGACGAGAAAAACAATGTTAACAATTACCAATAAATTTCAAGAATATTCCAACTGAAGCGTGAACCTTGGATTTTAAATGCATTACTGCTGACCCGGTATTTCATACAATAGTCATATCGCAGTACACGGATTAGCCTCCCCTCCTCTGGTAGGGCTCGGACCACTATTAAATTTACATTGACGGCCATGTTAATGAAAGTGCACCTGGCTGATTTATTAATTATTTTTGGACTTTCATCTCTTGGCAGTTTGTAGTTCCATTCAAGTCCTGCATCGCCATCTACTTCTTGGCGGGGGTCGCCCATCAAAATTTCGAGCTAGAGCGTCCTGTTGGCAAGCACTGTACTTCCGGCGAATAACTTACCTCCAAAAAGCAGAGTCTACGCACCTGCATATAGTGCCTCAGACTGGCATGAATTATGCAGTGAATTCAAAATAAAAGTCACAACTCAAAAGGGCACTTGTCATGCTTAATGTTGGCCATGCAAGCCCTTGTCTCATTATCAAAAGGAAGCTGGGGAAAAAATCAGCACAAAAACTTGTCCTCTATGGCAGAGGTTATTTAGAGGGGGTTAACGGCTAGGGACTTTTTTTTAGTGGTCCGAGCCCGGTAGATAGAGTGCAACTGGACACGTGAGGAAAATCATGACGTCGAACTATCCACACCGAACCGCTTATTTGGTGGCGTCTATTGGAATTAGGTGCCGCCTTGGTTTCCTCTCAATATATGTAATAATGTTGTTTGGTAAAACACATGGGATGTGGTAGACCCCTGGACAGGCTAAGACAGCCGCGATATGGCCAATGCCGAACATTACACGCTATGCCCGGGACCAACAATTGAGGCGCTAAACGCACCCTAGCTAAAAAAAAGTCTAGCTTCCTTTTATATGCGAGTTTTTCATTTTTATTTCAATTTCCACTGCAATTTTAACAAATTTTGGAAAGGCACCTAAGACACTTCGACAATTGATAAATTTGTGTCCAAGTATTTGTAGTGATTCAAACATGCCAACTGAAGATTTCAACTGATATGAAACCTCTATATATTGCATGGTGTCTTTGTTGAAACTGATGTGAAAATGGAAATAAATAGGATAACCTTCATAAAAGGGGTCCGCTAAGCGCCTCAATTGTTGGCCCTGATGCCGCGCTTTCTATCGAGCGCTCTCATTGGTGGAAGAAAAACGAATAAACTAACGGAATTCAACGGGCCAGAGCAAGCGGCTAGACACAAGTGAGCTTCAACCACTCACCTGATTGGGAAGAATTGAGGATCAGGTAGTAAGAGAAAGAGCATATAATATTTGCAGTAATTTTATTCAACATTAGTAGAATTTTCTATATCAACTATATAAACTATTTCATTTAAAACTAAAAAACATCTCGATATCACGGATGCAATTCAAACTGTTGACGTTCAACTATTCCATGAAGAAAATGAAGCTATACAACCGCTAAATATATGCACCGGTATATACTCTTCACATGGTCAAATTAAGGGTACTGGGGCCTCCTGCACACACTTTTACACACCCTATAGAAGTCTTTATGCACCTAAAAATATGCCTCATAGATATGATACTGTATATATTTCTTGAAAGCACATTTCTCAAGGATTCCAGATATATCATTTTTTTCACGGTAAGCTTGTTGGTTGTGAAGATATTCGGATTTGAAAAAAGAATTTAATTGAACATTTAATTTAATATTTTTCAATGCTATTTTCAAAAAAGTATTCAACTTATCGTAACTTACGTCATCATTTCCTGTAGAACTCCAACGGGGAATCGGTGTCTCAGTGTTATCAATTTTAGTCATTTAAAAAGAAGGCTCATTTTTTTAATTATTTTTTTTAATTCGAATATCTACAGATTCACAGTGAACTCATTTATATATTTGAAATCCCTAAGAAATATGCTTCCAACAAACATAATGAAGAAAATTCTAGAGGATGTGTAAAAGTGTCTGTAGGAGGGCTCAGTATCCTTAAAAAGAAAATACATAAGTGGTGGACGACGGAAAGAGATTTCAGGACATGATAAATGTTCAGAACAATGAGTATTAGAACCATCTTACATAACCCTTTGTAAAGCAAAAAACCAGACGTGAAGAGTATTTTACTACATATTACTGTGAACGGTATTTTACGACATATCACTGTAAAACATCGTATTTTCACCAATCTGTAACCATCTGGGTCATCTATACGCGATAAGACTGACCCTGGGATCGTGTGTATCCATTTTCAGCCTACTTTCGGCAACTGCAAGAGGGAATTTCTATAAATCAATACCACGTGACTTCGTCAGTCAATCAGGTCAAGTCTACCGACGTAACCCCAACGTAACCCGCTATTTTCGATTCTTGTGATGTCCTACTTGTTCAAAATTACATATCTACCACACCTCTTGGATGATACGAAAGTTATTCATGCCTATATATTTTGTAAGCCCAGGCAATATCTCTTTCCGAAGTGGTATGAAAACCTGTAATTTATCTGATTTCTCGAGTCTGTTCTCCGCCGGATGAAGGCCGAACAGAATACGGTAAAGTACCGGATATCGCTCCGCGATAATGGAGACACACGATTCGCAAGCCATCTTGTGGATGGCGAGGTGTACGCAAATGTATTTTCACGTCCATTCAAATTTCGCGTTTTTCGCGAATGGAAAGATTGACGAAAATTGGAAGGTAGGCGAAAGTAAAAAATTTGGATGTGTAATGGTTGACATGTAGGCCGCGATATTATATCTAACGCAGAATCTACAAAACCGAGAAATCGCAAAAATAGAAGATGCCGCGAAAATAACATGTTTCACATTATCTCCCCTTGCCACAAAATAATCTCCTATTCAGACATAAAAAATCAATTTCTCTCATTCACAATTCTATACAATAAATACCAAAACAAAAATATTCGAGAACACTTAATTGAAATGTTAGCAAAAATGTGGCAAATAATACCTGCCAGCAGGAAGTTGACGACTTCGAAGAACGAACATCAATATTAAACAGACCTCCAATTAAATACATCACAGCTTGGAGAAACAAATTACTGATACGAATACATATCGAGTCAAACCTTTGGTAAAGTAAAAAAATCTCAATAAAATTTACCAATCATTCAAATTTCTGATTACTACCAGAGCTTGAAACCTAAAGTTTCTCAAAAGAGATAACAAGGAAGCGAGACGACGAGACAGATAGTAGAATGCCTTTTTCACTTTGGATTCTCGAAGGGAAAGTTCCCTTCATTTCTGTTCAGCATGGGCGACATAGGAAAAAACACAAATTTTCTCACCTGTAGAAAAAAACGCTACGTGAAATTTCCGAATGCCGCGATGAAATGCCATAGAAAACGTACTGTCCCCTGTTGGTACAAAAAAAACATATATCCGATCGCTAAGACGAACGCACTATCGCATTTTACGTGAAATAAGGGTGGATTTGGGCCTCAAAGTTGTCAAATTCGTAAACGTTCTCTCCGAATGTTCCCCAATTCGACAACGTTTCCGAATTCCGCAATTTCCCGAAGTGATATCTCGTCGTCGTCGTTTACTTTGGTAAACAGCCGTCGAACTTCAGAAATGTATTCAGCACCAATTTGGTGGATCTCTAATATATTGCATAATTATCTGTGTCAGTATAATTGCAGAAGGGTACAACTTCATTTGTGTATGGGTTTAACTAATTGCCATATTCACCCCATACCTAAAACAATAATGATTACTTTGGAATTGATACATAATATAAATGTAGAATAGCCGTAGTTAAATAATATATATAAACAGAACTTTGTTAAAGAACATCGTACACTGTAAACTGAGGTGTCTAATTTCAGAAGGCTTATTGAGCACCTAAATTGTAACACTTATAGAACGCGTAATTGTGATCAAATTGTTAATTTCATGTTCAATTTTGAACTTTAGCATTCAAACCATTAACGCAGGTATTAAAATGTAGAACATTATTTCAACACACGCATTCAAAGTTTGAACAATAGCATTCTAAACTCTAACATATGTGTTCACAATTTTAACACGCGTATTCAATCTTGGACACTCTCAGAACATGTCGACACCCGATTTATTTACAGTGTAGCAACGCGGAACTTGGAATATATGACAGTGTGATAGGTTTGGAGGATCTAGCTTCCTTCATAAATAATGGAGAATGGCAAAATATAAAAAGAGTTGCAAGAGAAAATGAAGATCATATCTACGTCTGTTCACAGGCCTCTCAAATATTGCACAGAAAATGATATTTATTGAACACTTCCGGTATTCTCTGGGATAGATTGTTACGTGGATCATTTGAAGATTCATGCAGTGTGATTCCGACGAGCGATGGCGAAAAATTATCGCCATGTTGTTGTTGACCAAGATACCGGCATTGGGAAGTATACAGGATTGCTGAATCAAACTATAGCTTCTTAACCCGGGATGTAATACGGTAAATGTTTGGTGTATTTTAACCTGAACGAGCAGGTGACTTTACGGTCGTTCAGGGGCAAGGTTGGCCTGTTGTTGTCCACTATGTGATGCCGGTTGGTATTCGAGCAGTCCTCACAAACCAACGACCGAAGAGCTTCCATCTGCGTGAATAAACATACACACTGGCTATGAAATATTTACAAACAAATCCATGCAGATTTTCGTTGAAATTAAGTTAATTTCTGACGCTGTCATGGGCAGGTACGAACAGTTGTGTTCAAACCATATAAAGCAAGAAAAAGACAAATTTCATATAAGAAGTAAATGAACTAGAAGTCTGCAACCTTATATTAGCCTAGCTAGAATGCGCTGACCACCACCTCCTTGCTTATAATACATGATGTGACGTGGTTGCGTAGTAAGACTGGTATGTGTCGTGTTAGCGCAGATTCAACACAAAAATCGAGAGATGCATCACGGGAGATGAGCAGATGCATGCTAGAATTGGAATACTCAGTCCATGGAACGTACATAATTTGTCACACCCATGATTTAACGCGTGGCGACTTTGCAGTTCCTCTCGCGTGTGTTGGGACTCATTCTCCCATTGTCAGAGTCTGTAGCCTCCTAGACTGTAGGCGTAACATATCTGTCAGTAGGAGGTATTCAATCTGATGCCATGAGAATCGGTAGGGAGTATGCAAAAGGGTATTGGTATAGGCTGCCAATACCAAACTCCGAACAGCGCATGTCAGCTGAACGACTATCGTCTGGCTGCAAGCATTGCCCGCAATTGAAAATATCATTAACAATGATAATGAGACAATGCGTTGAGATTACTCCGCAATATATGCCTTCCTTCTTTCCGCTAAAAGCCTTTGTTTCATCAACCAAATATATCCCAAAAGTATTTAATAAATAGCTTACACCGAAAAAGAAGTTAGATTCTTGATTTTCGCGCCATTCTCAACGAATCTATTTGCGTAGGGGGATGCATATGTGCGTGATTAGTCCCATCGTAACAAACCCACGTGTTCCCTGGTCCTCGGATCTGTGCCAGAGCATTCGACTGCGGGCAGTGCTTGTAGCCAGACGATAGTCGTTCAGCTGACATGCGCTGTTCGGAGTTTGTGCCAAAACGGGTACCAACGCGGTCTAGTTAGTCTAATCCAATGATATACACTTCTAGTGCATTTCATTCTGGTAAAAATGGAATAAGGTTGATCAAATTTGGTTCCGGAGAACCAAGAAAAACCAACATGTATCAGGGTGTACGTCGATGCTACAATGTTTCTAGCTGTGATGTTCAATCAATTGGAGGCTTGCACAATAAGATCAGAGGGTCAACCGGAAGTGCTAATTCTGTCAGTTCATTTGTTCACTGTGCCAGAATCGACAAACAGGAAGTGGTCATCGCATAATCTGATTGAATTATTGGTAATATGCAAGACCCCAATTGAACTCAAGTTTTATTGGATGTTTCTCTTTGTAAATATTCGGCCCTTTCCATTGTGAAGCAATTGAAATACGCCTTGTAATACTATACAAAGCGAGATCCGATCGCCGATAACTCCGGTTGGTCCTTTCACTGCTGTGTAAGAGCAACGTCCCGGCGACATTGGATGGCTCATATTTGAGAAAGTCGTTCACCACAATCAGTAAAATAATACGATTCTGTATAATCCATTTAGCTTCACGTCAGACCGAAACTGGTTGTTGTTATGGCACGTTATCCCGGACAGACCAGTGGGCATTTATTTCATGATGTGCCATGATTTTACATGACTTACCCTTGCCATTACCCATTGGCGAGAGGTTGCGGGCTTTTCCGCTGTGTCTAACGCATATGGCGCGTAATCTGCACGCAGGGCAGTTAGGACTAATCCAAAATGGAATTGGTCGCTCCATGACCGCTCTGAGTTTTGGACGGCCGTAAAGCTAAGTCTGGACAGTTTCTGACATTACCATATTAAAAGGCATTCTGAATTGCTTCATAATGGAAAGGGTATATTTACAAAGTGAAACAGCCATTAAATCCGGAAAAATAGAGAAAGGCTTCTCCGGAGCTAGATCGCCGATAGCTGATTATGATTATCTGTTTCACGTAATTTTGTCCGCGAGACAACACATCTACAAACACATCACGAGCATATTGACTGGAACAGGGGGAAGTGGTGTGTATAACCATGCTGTATAATATAGAGGAAAGATTTATACCTGAGCCATAGACATTTCGATGACTTCCTCAAACACAATCCAGGTCACACTCTCAGCACACGGGGGCGTGGTCAGAGAACCGGCATATGTCCAGAATCGGGAGATGTCTTCTGTGGAAATATTAGGAACAACAAACATACACATGTAGTTGACGATTCGAAGCATTCTTGGCATTACAAGCTCGCTTTGTAGATATCTCCTGCAGAAGACCCGCTGAAAGGGACGCATAACGGTTGTGTGTGATTGGCTGAATTTCTTTATCCCGAGCCAACCATGGTTGTCCTAGATTTGGTGTCAAGTTTCTCTTGTCGAATACATATGTCAAATACATATGTCAAACAGATATGTTCATTCCCACTCTTGCGATGTATGTCTTACGCTATTTTGGGTGAGTGAATGACTAGCATTTTAACGTCACATTCAACAATCATATTAGTGACGACCCGGTCAATTTATTCTGACAGCGAGGCAACCAGTCCTTGATCTATACACTTCCCATTGAGCACCAAGCGAGACAGATGCAAGTTGCATTTTGCAAGTCTTTCGTACCACTGTGATGAAACTGAGACCTGTCGCTTGAGAGACGAGCGTTCTACCACAAGGCCACTGCAATGCGGTCCAGCTCTTTTGGTCATAGTGTACAAACATATCACAAATAGAGTTGGATTCATAAGGTTACCTAAAGTCGGTCCAGGCCCTCGTATTTGAAGCTTGAAACTTTGAACCCATCATAGCGATCCAAAGCTCTGGGGATTGTTTTATTTATACCTACACTGTTTTCGTACCACTATATAGAAAGCATTGTTTTAGGATGAGAAGACCAAATTACTTAAGTAGTGATTATGCTCTGTCCAAGGGACATTTTTTAATGTGTGTATCCACTCCAATCCCCTACACCCCAGAAAATTCTTATGGAGGACCCTTACTAGTACGTGGAATTGGTTGGTATTATTTTCATCGTTTTTCAATATGGATCTGTCTGGGCGTTTGGACATTTGGAAATTCCTCACTCCGTAATTTCTTAATGCAAGTCAATTTCACAAAAGGTTATTCTTACCAGGGAGTAAACATTGTGGAGAGAAGTCTCTAATTGTAGAATGTTGACCTTTGAACTGTACGTTTTTCAAGGCTTCTACGAGTTCTCTGAATCCGTTATTTTCCTTGCCAACCTGAAAAGATTTTATTAAAATCAATTGAGAAAAGTTCAGAAATAACTGATCAAACACAATTACATTTTCTATTCGCTGACATCCATAGCCAAGTAATAATAAATAATGGTGTTATCATACAAGGAACGTTGGCAATCAAAACAGTTAGGGAAGGAAATAATTCAACAGCGCTATAACGCTTTAGTCTATTTGTTATGTTATATAAATTTGAACCAATCACAGTTTCTGGAGATCTTATATCTTTACAGAAAACCCCCAAAATATTACAGGATGAACTAAGTTGAGAAAATGTCAAACCTTAATGAGAGCGCCCAAAACCGCCAAACCTTTATCACTGGTGGCAGCTTCTCCAAAACTGGAGTAGAGTTCGGTGTTCCAATGGACCATATGTAACTGTAAATACAGGATCGTCATTATATTTGTATCGGTCGAATGGTCATGGGACCAGCCTTGTATATGCCCAATAAACACATTTTCGTAGACATTTTAGAAAGTAATACTTTTCTCACAGACTATTCAATATACATGTGCTATACTTGTGCTCAGTGAATCCATTCATCTGGAATCCACAAAGTCCAGTTTTTAACAATTTCTGACAGGTACGAAAAAACGTAGAGGCTGTCACTTCATCTTTATATCATTCCCAAATAGTCGACTGGCACTTCATCTGCCTTTCCCAGAACGAAGCCATTTGTGATCTCCCCAAAACATTTCCAGCTGAGAAATACAACGTTGGTGGCGTGAATGTTGAAATCTGGCCCCCTAAATTATTTTTATTATTTATTTTCTCACCACTGCCCATATATGAAACGAGCTTTAGCTGCTGCTTTCCGCAACCTGTTAAACGACATACAAGATTATCAGGATCTTGTCGTCCTGGATCTGGTTGTGTACAACATCCAGTACATGTGAGTTACGATTGCCTGTAATCATTTGCTAATCCTGATAGGGGCCGTAATTGCATTAATGTAGTGGATCCTTGATAATCTCTCAGATCATCTGGAAATCATCATGTAGGCTTGACGAAGTATAAAATGACGCTT
>JAVTVY010030354.1:0-135485 GCA_036873755.1 Hanleya hanleyi | reverse complement strand
ACTATGTTTGACCTTTTTACAGTAACCCTTCAGATCCAATGTCACACAACCAGTTTCAATATTATTTGTTGAACTATGTGTTTCCTGGAGACCTATTATGTCATATGTCCCTAATAAATGTTGTACATCTGATAATTTAAGTTTATCCCTCATTCCATCAATATTCCATGAGAGCAAAGATAACAAGCCTTTATACCTATCAGTTGACCGCATTATAATAGTAGAAAAGTGAAGCTTAGTTAATTAAATGGAAAATCCCTAAAAGTGCTGAGTAGTACGGTGAACATGTTAGTGAATATATTCGTAGTGGATATAAACATACTGTTTCAGTTACTTAACTATTTCCATTTACAGGTGATATAAATGAGTCCATTCCTTAGTAGAGTCAAAGTTCCTGGAAAAAGGTTGTATGGACCTGGAAGTCTTGGAATTTTCTCTTAGGTAGGAACCCTGTATGTAGTCCTGTGAATAATATGAATGTATTAAATAAAATAATAGAACCCAACACACAAGAATGACAGACTACATGTTTAGTTTCATATATCGTGTATTGATTGAAGATAAAATCACATGAACCATAATAAACTCGTAGATTTATTTATTTTATATAACAATGCATGTTGAACAGTATACATCCAATCAGAACGTCATAAAGACGTGATAAATGTATATTTACATTCTGCAAATGAAGCGGATGACAAATGATATGGTACTGTTCATGATCTGACCATGGGGAATTTGAAACACATTATTCAGTCATGATGTTTCAAAGACTTTCTAATGTAGACACAGATTTAGTAAATGGGCAATCATCATAACTGAAGATTCAATGTTGATGGACTGTACAGACATCCTAACCAACAACTCCCGTTGTTATTTTTCAAGTTGCAAGACATCACTTACATGACCTATGACAATGGTGCCCAGACCTGAGCATCCACGCATAACAATCGCAGTCTCACCGTCTGCCATCTTGAAGTAATCAAGAAGTTTGCCTTACTACATCATTATTTACATGCATTTCCTAGATGTTGGCAACTTGCCATGTCGCAAACTTTGCAGAGTCTTGAGTTGAAATGTCATGAAATGACTTCTCTCATTAAACCTTTGTTTCTGGACCCTTGGTGCCTCGGAGACATCCTGCTGCTGCCACTAGCAGGCTTGAACCTTCAAGATGTTTCAGACATTCCATGAGGCAAACGACTTAGAGAAAACACCAAGCTCCAGCCATAGTCATGGCATAGCACAGTGGACACTGCCATGGTATCAGTATTTGATACTGCACTGTTTATAAGACTGTCTATACTAATATCAATCATATGCCAGTCTAAAATTCCTTTCTTGTTCTTTTCTCTGTGAATCCATCTGTCTGGAGATCTCCTCCACTCTTCTGTTAAGGAGGCCTGTAATCAAGAATAGAATAGTAACTATTTCGGCAAAGATTTCCTACACAGTACCAGCTATGTCCCATAGGACAGTACATGCTTCTGAGTTCTGCGCCGTTTCTCCTTGTATCAATTCGCTTTACTGCATATCAGCCCTTCGCCCTCCTCATTTTCATAACCAATGGATATCTTCAAACATCACTTTTCAACGTTCTTCAATTAGGGTTTGTTCAGGGATGTCGTGAGAAGGGCTGTCTGTAACATTATGACATGGTGTAGTAGAATGTTACAGACAGCTCTCCTCACGACATCCCTGAACAAACCTCAATTAAAATGTCATGGTAACACAGCAGTGGCCTCATTTTGAAAATGGATGTGTGCAGAATTGCCTCAAAACTACCCTATCTCAGAATGGCGAAGAAGAAAAACTTTGGGCAGTCATGAATGTATGCCAGTATCATAGACTTGATCGGAGCAAAAGTTGAGTAAGGTAGTACATGCCACTGGCGACCAATTTGGAAGGTGGGGATGACAAGCAATTGATGACAAACTGACCTACTTTGACATGTTGTCTGGGGGTGAGCATGTTTATTTCACGCCTAATTGATCCTGGCTTATGGTCCAATGACTGCACCAACTGAGGAACAGCATGAAAGAACAAGAGCTTTATGAGCTTGCCTATCTATAGGCGTGCACTCAGGTAATAGAGCTATGCAATAATCTCTAGCTGCGTCTGATACTTATATAGTACATACGTATGACAAAACATATCATACAGACTACAATTTGACCTTGACAAAATAGGTCAAGGTCAGTCAACTTGAATAGGCTTCTAAGTATCACCAGTTGCATATGCACTGTAGTGTATATTCGAAGAGCCGAGTAATGATCCCTCAAGATACTTCAATAACTACAATTGGACCTAGATAATATAGGCTGAGGTCAGTCAATTTATAATTGCTTCTGGTCAATCACCAGTAGCATATGTAATATGCATTTGCAGAGCCTAGATGCAATCCTCCAATTTATCACCAGTACTCAAATTTGACCTAGATGAAATAGGTCAAGGTCAGTTATCTTCACTAAGCTTCTGACCCATCATCAGTTGCATATGTTATATGAATTTAAAAAGCCTGGATATAATCCTTCTAGAGATATTGTGTTAACAAGCAAGATGGACAAACAGATGGATGGACCAAGCAGACAATGGTACATTATAAATAGACTCTTTCTTTGGCATCATAATCCCCATCTCAGAACTGCACATGTTGTAGCATGAACATTCAATTTTAAATGACTTACTGATTTCTCAACCACAGTAACCATGACCTTTTGACCTCAAAATGAATAGGTGTCCGCTTTTGGTACCAAACAAAGACCTGCAACTGTGGATAACGCATGAACAAGCAAAAGTTAACAAACAAATATCGCAGGCGCATTATATGCCTCTCATCTTATGATGGGCATATACAACTGTTGTGAACTAGCACATCCAATGAAGGACATTCAATTCATGAACAAATTATCAGGGAGGGAATATGAAGAAAATATTACTTCCACATTTTCCTTCTATAGAGATGTACTGACCTGAGTTATGGTCTATCCACTGGAGCGAGTCCATGTGAGCATTGAGGATCTTCGTGATCTGATGAATCTGAAATATGGAGAAATATTACAGTGAAAACTGACCAACCAAGAATATATTAAGGTAGAGTGTGGGGCTCGGTGTGCCGGGTGCGAGAACATGCTCCCAAAGGTACTGAATGGATTGAATGTGTGTAGCATGATGCAAGCTGCCAAAATATGTGAGGGTAGGGCAAGACTTAATTTAGGAGACAGCAAGCAGGGCTCAGTGCCCTGGGGATGGGGACAAGGGTAATGGATGGGTTGAATCAGTAGCATATAAGCTCCAGGAATATATGAATGTATGGGGTGGTATGTGAAGAATGGTGTAAGCTGCCAGAATATATAGGGTATGGAGTCAGGTGAGGCTTTAGTTTCGGAGGTAGAGGGTGGGGCTTGGTACCCTGGGGGTGGGGACATAGGTCCCCGAGGTTAAATGGATGGGTTGAAGTGTTGCATGAAGGGAAGCAGATTGTTGGGGTTTTAGGTCTTTTAGCCCAGAAATGGGACCAGAAAACCGTAACCAGCCCAAGGAAAAACACTTGAACAAAACACTTTAACCAGACACGACACCTCAATCCACCCCTTCACAATATTTCACCTTACTTAGTAAAGGCGAGCTAAAAATGAATCCATGCCTGTCCAGCAATCCAAACCATTTAATTGCTCATACCGTCTGAGCTAACGCCTCAGTTTAGCAGTGTTGAGGGATCAGTTCCCACTGTTAGATAATTTAATCTTCAGAATTTCCATTAACTCAAAACCAAAATCACATAGGTCATAAGAGAACATGAAGATCTTGATTTTCAGATGCAAATCCTGGTGTTTCAAGTAGAGGATAGGATGTCGATGTAAGCATACTTACAGGGTCATTGTTATCTTGGCCTGTGTTCGTGGAGTTGACATGATCTATGATCTCCTTCAAGTCCTGAACCATTCTCTTCAACTGAGCGTCTATATTCTCTGACAACTGGTACCTGAACAACGATGAAGAAATGAAATTCTACATGTACATGTGCAGCATGACTTAGACATTTATGACGAGATCAGGCCCGTTGTCATGATTATAAATGGAGTGGTTCGTTTCGAAGAAGGGTGGAATTAATCAAAGCAAAGGTGGAACTAAAAGCCATCCATCTCCAGTCCAAGAGTAAATTCTGGATTATTGGGCATCCTGGGTGGATCTTTTTCTGGTTCTGTTCCTACCAAGCCACCCTTATGCATGACCCTGCAGATGATATGCTCATAATACTGTTCACTTCGGATTGATCATTACAGTCTGGTCACAATTCATTCAAAATGTACTGACAATCTTCACTTAGGTTTAATTTATTTGTGGTAATTTTCTATCTGACCAGACCTCAAATGGAGTGAGTGTAAACATTAATGCAATTCCCTCTGTAATTTAAAGCGCCACATGAGGTAAATAATATACAATGAAAGAAAAATCCCGACTGACATATTACAACCTCTCATTGTCAAATGGTATGGGCATTCTAAGTGTAAGAAAACATCTGTTTTTCTAAAGTGACCTGCCGATATTCATTTCCAGTCATGAACACTTGGGAAACTATTTTTTTTTAATATATAATAAAACCATACTACAAATAATAATCCTTTGTACATGCATAATTGAATATAACATCTCTCGTAAGTCAGCTTTCCACTATATTTAAAATCTCGACACACCTGCTTCCCCTCATACTAAACCAACATATATAATTGCCACCTATAAACATGGGAAACTTAATGTAGATAAACTATACTTGTCCAACATACCACTGGGGCACAGGTATAATGAAAACTATCAGTCACTGATAAGAAGCTTGCTAATCTAGATCATGTCTACTGCTGCATGGGTGTGCCGCTAAGCTCACAACCAAAATGGATTGTCACTGTAATGAGTGAATATCATAGCCATAATGCATATTTTTACCCACAAAGCACTGTCGGAGAATGCACGTTCGTTACAAGTGATTCGTTGCCATAACCTGAACTTTCCGTTGTAACGGATGTCATTAAAACAGGGGTTGACTGTAGGAAATTTCTAGACAAATATTTTCACAATATCAAATCTCTGAGTATCGTCTTTGGAACTACATAGACGATGATAATTATAATAGCTTAATTAACGTTCATGACAGAATTGATACCAGTTTGGAACTGTCAAAACTACCGGTTCAGAAGGAGTTAATGGCAGTTTCGAGGTTATGTTCTGTATAATCTAAATTATACTCTTCCTGTTTTGCTAAATATAATTCAGTTCAACTTGGAAGAAATTTAAGAACTGATGAATGCTCTTAAAACAAGGGTTCAATTGAACCCAAAATACGCCCGTAAAATAATACAGTCGACAAACAACATTTTTATCTCCTGAATGTTGTTATAGACAAAGGTTAACCATACAAATGAACCTTTCTGGACTGTATGTTGTTTGTATTGTTGCAATTGTCATAATACTGTACATGTATAAGCCTGATGAATTAGGTCGAAATGACAGTAGGTGCCAGATACAAGGATTTCAGACTAAAATGAAGGGAAGTAACTGAAGAAAACGTCGAATCAGCTCAAAAACAGTTTGTGCACATCTACACATAGTACCGACCATATGTACCAAATTTCAAAAGAATCCATCGAAAGGTCTGAGACGAGTTGCGTTCACGAGGACAGTATGTGTCAAATTTAGATTTCAGACCAACATCAAGGGGAGTAATTCAAGAAACTGTTGAATCAACTCGAAAAAAGTTTGTGCACATGTGCACTCGGCACCAATCATGTGTACCTAATTTCAAAAGAATGCAATGAAACCCCTAGGAGTTTCGTTGACGAGGACTGTAGATGCCAAACAAAAAGTATTCCAGACTAAAATCAAGGGCGGATAACTAAAGGAAACGTAGAATTGGTTCGAAAAAATTTCATGCGCATCTACACATGATACTGATCATGTGTACCAAATTTCAGAAGTATCCATTGAAAATTCTGGGACGAGTTGCATTGACGAAGACAGTAGGTGCCAAATCCAAGGATTTCAGACCAAAATCAAGGGGAGTAACTCAAGAAAACGTCGAAGCGGGCTGAAAAAAGTTTGTGCACATCTACACATGGTACCGATCATGTGTACCAAATTTCAGAAGAATCCATTGAAAACTCTGGGACGAGTTGCGTTGACGAAGACAGTAGGTGCCAAATACAAGAATTTCAGACCAAAATCAAGGGGAGTAACTGAAGAAAACGTCGAATCGGGCCGAAAAAGGTTCGTGCACATCTACACATGGTACCGATCATGTGTACCAAATTTCAGAAGAATCCATTGAAGACTCTGAGACGAGTTGCGTTGACGAAGACAGTAGGTGCCAAATACTAGGATTTCAGAACAAAATAAAGGGAGTAACTCAGAAAATGTCGAATCGGGCCGAAAAAAGTTAATCCACATCTACACATGGTACCGATCATGTGCACCAAATATTTAAAGAATCCCTTGAAAACTCTAGGGCGAGTTGCGTTGACGAAGACAGTAGGTGCCAAATACAAAGATTTCAGAACAAAATCAAGGGGAGTAACTCAAGAAAACGTTGAATCGGGCCGAAAAAAGTTCATGCACATCTACACATGGTACCGATCACGTACACCAAATATTAAAAGAATCCATTGAAAACTCTAGGACGAGTTGCGTTGACGAGAAAAAGTTAACGGACGGCCGGGCGGACGGACGACGCCATACCATAATACGTCCCGTCAAATTTGACGGGCGTATCAGGATTTCAAAAAAAATTCAGTCATTTGACGGGAAAATCAGATCAAATCTACACTTGGGTTTGACAAACGGATGAACAAAGTGATACTAACGTGTGTTCCCTCTCCAAGTCTGCATGCTGTTGATAACTGATTGATGGAAGCTGTTGTACAGCATCCTCTAGTGGAGAGAGCAGCTCCTCTAACTCGCGCTGTTGTGCCCGGATGAAGTCGAGCTCATTGTCTAACCTTTGCTGGTCAAGTTTAACTCTCTCCACGTCACTGTTCAATGTGGTGATCTGAAGAATAAATACGGAGTTAGAAATGTGATCAGCGCAAGAGAAGAGAGAAACCTAGGTTTCAAAGGATGCCAAAAGTGATTCCTATATCCACTTATGTTTAGGATGACACCGCCTGGGTAAAACATGGGCCAGTCCCGTGCGAGACTCCAACCTGTGCAAGCTGAGGTGGCTGACTGGTTTAGAGTGTTTGCATCTACTGGTTGCCAAACTCTGAGGGTGTGGGTTCAAAAAAATTCCTAAAAGTTATTGGAAATAAATCTGAATCCCTTACAAATGGCATAGCATATGTAAAAGTGATTTCGCTCAGTAATAGTTCAGCTATATAAGACAAGGTACAGGACATATTAATCTCACATGACACAAAACTGAGACAATGTGTCTTGGAACAGTCTAATTTTTTACCAATAAGACATGGAAGTCTGAAATCAACATTTATTGGTAATCAAAAATAAAGGACTGACCGACAGGAGCTCAAGAAGGATTTATTTGCAAGCTATCACCAATGTAATCAGACCAGGAAACAAGGATGCAGGGAACCAGTACATGATAAGGATGTAGATATTGGGTGTGGTGTATGCATGCAATAATCTAATTATAACCATTGTGGGACAGTAGCTGGGCAGTGTAAATATCCTCCTCCTTAATGCAGGTCTGTATTTTGTATACTCCATATTAGCCCTGATTGCACATGTGGGCAGTAAAGCTATTACTCGAACTGTCTTTTTAAAATAACAGCCAATGAAAGGACAGCATTCAAGTGTGATACGCCACCTTCATGGGATCTCGGCGTATTCTGATGAAGGCCCACGTTAAGTGGAAATGTCCTGGGGGCGTCTCTTAGTCAAAACAAATACAGATACAAACGTGAATTCAAACAATCAGAGAGGATGAAATATACATCCCATTGCCTGGTATTTAATTTCGCTCAAATATGGGCATATGCAGAAAGGTCATAATATCACAAAGGCTTTTCCGAAAGCCTATTAATAAAATGGCTGATCTGCATCCTGACGAATTCGTCTTCTGTCATCACTCGGCTTTGTCAGAGAAACCAGGACTAGGACATGTGTAAATATGCACACAACAGGTCCCAAAGAATGGGGACTAAATTTGTCAGAAAAGAAAAACCCAGATAGAGCTATGTTGATAAAGCTTGAAAATATAATTAGTTGACCCCTAGGTACCTTTTCCCCATTCTCAATGAGTAGTCTGTCCCAAGCGTTGACCTGAGTGGCCTGCTGTAGGAATATCTTCTCTTGCTCCTCCAGTTCCACTGTCCATTTGTTAATGGCCTCCTCTAGCTGTTGATAGTTCATCTGAGGCAGACTTGTTGCTGTACTGTCATTCACAGAATGAATTCATTAGACACTATGACTACAAACATGTATATCCTATGATGGAATGCAATTATTGAGGCAATTTCTACAGTACGCAACAAGACAAACCACATCAATGGTTGCAAATGAGAAGGGCGACATAAATGTGGTTGCAGCATGTCGCCTACGAGTTTAGATGTCGTCCAACTTCATTCGCCGCCGTTCCAGTAGCAAACAATTTTCTCAGTTTTTCCCTATCAACTACAGCTTATTTTGTTCGAGTGCTGATCATTGTTCATAGTACGGCCAATGTTATTAGCTGTAGCACGTGGTACATGCATTCTGTCATTATTACGAATGCCTGGTGCAACAATAGAAAACTAACCAACAAAGGCTATGGACTTACTTTATCGTTGCTGTTGTAGCAGCTGTTGATGTGGTAGAACCAAATCCAAATCCTGCTATAGGAGTCGCTGTGGATGCCATAGCACCCCCTAACGTCAGCCCTGTACTGGATGTGGTGGCAGTGGTGCTGCCCCCTAGTGTGAAACCTGTTGAAGCTGTACTCGTGGCTGATGTGGCCGCTGCTGTTGTTGTTGTAGTACCCAGTTTGATAGAACCAAAGTTGGTCTGAGCAGGCGTGCCAGCTGTAAACATATATTAGCAGATTGAAATATCTGTAGATGCAGAAATTGAACATTTGAAGAAAAGCTTAGAGACCTAGTCTAACAGTGAACTAAAGTGATACCATCACTCTCAAACCATTTATCATATCTCTCTAATGTCAAAAGAGTCTAAATCACACCCTATCCATATGCATCATGAATAAATCACTTTACCCTCATCTCAGTTTTCTTTTTTTCCCCCATTTATCTTAACCAGCAAACATTTTCTAAGGATGCCAAAAGTGATTTCAAAGACTTCAGATGATGAAAGCAGTCTATTAAATGAGGATGGGGCCCACTGAAATCAGGTTCATAAATCAACACAATGGATTACAAAGCATAATGTGCTGCACTAAATGTCTCAGAGTGTGGCCATGTTGATGAGTACTCAACATAATCCCAAATTAGCAAGGACCATTAATATAGTAATCCGTCTATAATTTAGTCACAGGAGGTGAAATTTCCCACCATTTTTGGTGAATTAGCAAGGACCATTAATATAGTAATCCATCTATAATTTAGTCACAGAAGGTGAAATTTCCCACCAGTTTTGGAAACAAAATGGTTCAAAATCATGCATACAATCGATTTTAGAGGCTGATCAAAATTATTAGAACAGCCGATTGAGTATTGTCCCCAAAGTTGGGAATGAGTGAATTTTGATAGGGGGGTTGAATTATCAGAGGGGTTACCTTAACAAAACAGTCATAGGAGGTTATTGTAACCCTCTTATAGATTAATTTCAGTAGTGCATCCATAATAAGCATGATAAAAGGACTTGAAGTGAAAATCTTCTTCAAGGACTAAAGTCTTAAACATTGCCAATATTATTGAAGTAGGCCTACTATCAAGAATGTTCAGATGTTCATGATGTGTCCAAAACAATTGTTCACTTTATAATATGCAAGTAAAAGATAAACAAATGCTGATCTGCTGATGTATACTTAATAGAATGTTATAGTCACTCAATGGGGGGCTAGCACAATAGGACCAGAAGATAAACAGAAACTGCTATTTCTGTCAGTTGATTGGTTAACTGGACCAAAATTGGCAAACAGGAAATGCCAGCACAGAATTTGATTGGATAGTTGGTATTGTGCAAGAGATATCTTCCAGGCTTGAAGCATTTGATTGGTCAATTCAAAATTTTGGGAATAAAATCTGGTATTTCTATTGGCTCTTGGATTAAATCTAGCCAATCACTGATATTCTGTAGAGCTTCACTGAAATGCATACACAAAATCAAAGTACATGTTCATCACCTAAAGTGTGTTTTGTGGCCATGGATGCCGTGGTAGCCTGTGGAGTGCCCAGTGTGAAGGCAGTGGCAGTTGTAGGAGCAGCGGTCATACCCGGTACAGCCAGACTGGGTCTTTGTGCAACTGATCCTGTGAAATAGTAGTGGAGCATAATATAACCTAGTATATTCACAGTGGTATATGAAGGAAAGGTCTAAAATCTAGTTGAATTTTACCATGCTTGAAAAAAGCTGTTCAACCGACTCAACCAGATGCACATATAAGTGCAGACTACTATCTGTACAGATATATACAAGTGCAAGATTGACTTGCCATCTCTTACATTGGAAGACGACTTACCAGCTGTAACAAATACAGGACCTGACTATCAGCTGTAACAAGTACAGGACTGATTACCATCTGTAACAAGTACAGGACTGAATTACCAGCTGTAACACATACAGGACTGACTTACCAGCTGTAACAAGTACAGGACTGACTCACCATCTGTAACAAGTACAGGACTGACTTACCAGCTGTAACACATACAGGACTGACTTACCAGCTATAACAAGTACAGGTCTGACTTACCATCTGTAACAAGTACAGGACTGACTTACCAGCTGTAACACATACAGGACTGACTTACCAGCTGTAACATATACATGACTGACTTACCAGCTGTAACAAGCACAGGATTTACTTGCCAGCTGTAACACAAACAGGACTGACTTACCATCTGTAACACATACAGGATTGACTTACCAGCTGTAACACATACAGGACTGACTTACCATCTGTAGCACATACAGGACTGACTTAACCAGCTGTAACAAGTACAGGACTGACTTACCAGTTGTAACACATACAGGACGGACTTACCAGCTGTAACACATACAGGACTGACTTACCATCTGTAACAAGTACAGAACTGACTTACCAGCTGTAACACATACAGGACTGACGTACCAGCTGTACCACATACTGGACTGACTTACCAGCTGTAACAAATACAGGACTGCAGACTTACCATCTGTAACACATACAGGACTGACTTACCAGCTGTAACACATACAGGACTGACTTACCAGCTCTAACACATACAGGACTGTCTTACCATCTGTAACAAGTACAGGATTGACTTACCATCTGTAACACATACAGGACTGACTTACCATCTGTAACACACACAGGACTGACTTACCAGCTGTAACAAGTACAGGACTGACTTACCAGCTGTAACACATACACGACTGACTTACCAGCTGTAACACATACAGGACTGACTTACCATCTGTAACAAGTACAGGACTGACTTACCAGCTGTAACACATACAGGACTGACTTACCAGCTGTAACACATACAGGATTGACTTACCAGCTCTAACAAATACAGGACTGACTTGCATCTGTAACAAATACAGGATTGACCCATCTGTAACACATACAGGACTGACTTACCATCTGTAACACACACAGGACTGACCAGCTGTAACACACACAGGACTGACTTACCAGCTGTAACACATACAGGATTGACTTACCAGCTCTAACAAATACAGGACTGACTTGCATCTGTAACAAATACAGGATTGACCCATCTGTAACACATACAGGACTCACTTACCATCTGTAACACACACAGGACTGACCAGCTGTAACACACACAGGACTGACTTACCAGCTGTAACACATACAGGATTGACTTACCAGCTCTAACAAATACAGGACTGACTTACATCGGAAACAAATACAGGACTGACTTACCAGCTATAACAAATACAGGACTGACTTACTAGCTGTAACACATACAGGACTGACTCACCAGGTGTTCCGAAGGTGAAGGATCCTGTCGGTGTCACAGTGGGTGTGGCAGTAGGTCGGACACCAGTGGCTGTGGTGGCACCGCCAAGTTGGAACCCACTATTGGCTGTCGTAGCAGCTGTGGAGGTGGGAAGGGAAAATCCCACACTCTTTTGTTGAGTAGCTGGTGCGGTTCCCAGTCCTGTACCACCGAATGAGAATCCTGGAGGTGCCGAGGTGCTTGGAGCTCCCCCAAAAGCAAATCCGGTGGTACCGGCAGCTGGTGCAGCTGGGGTGCTAGTTGCACCCCCAAATGTTAACCCTGGTGCATTGGTTGTTGCTTGGGTGTTAGCAGTACCACCTGACAAGACAAGAATGAAAGACATTAATACATCAAGAGAAATACCCATCACAATGAAACCTCAACTCTCAATGAGGAAATCTGAACTCAGTCATACTACGGTAATCCCTTTAATAATTCAATCACAGGAAGTTAAATTTTGAACTATAAAGTCAGGGGGTGATCAAATTTATTAGAAGTTCTTTGTCTTTGAAACTAGCAGGAGTGATGTAAATCACACTCTTAAAATTCTCAAACCTGATTTTGAGCAGTGTGATATCGCACTCCTCCAGGTTATAATATAGGGAGAATTTCATTTGATGAGTGCTGTTTTTCACACAGTGTGATGGTGTGGGTGTGTGATTACACTCCTCAACTTAGACAGATGGACTGATGAAAGCAAAAAGGAAGCAGTTTGAACCTTTAACATGCAATTGTCAAATTATTAATTATACCGAATGAAATATTTTCAGAATAGAACGATTTTGTAATATCCCCTTCACGACATTCTAAAGACCATTTGTGCCACAATACAGTCCCCCTGAGGATTGCCGTAACTCAAAATTTTAGCTTATTTTTCAGTTAATTATGTCTCCCCTAACATACATCTAGTGTTTGTGCTGTCTGTCCGTCTGTCCATCACTTTTTCTTGTCTGCAAGATATCTGGAGAACTACTCGATGGAATTTCACCAAACTTGGATAGAACGTTCATTGGAATGGCCTCCTCGCCTGAGTAGCTTGTTCACAGAACATCACATAACATCTCTACCCTTCAGACTATCAGGATGTGGGGTCTTGTCATCAGCATCTAAGACCAGTATTTTCGGATGTACAGCTTTTTGGATACTTATTGCCACATTCATTTTCTAACACCTTCCCATAAATACTGTGCCCACTCAAGGCAGGGTGGGTGATGTGTGTTTTTGTTCTAAACGAGAGATCCTGAAGGATCTTGGCGCCCACCATTGTCCGATAATTGAAAGCTAATGACAAGAGGATCTTTTTGTCTATTGTTCCAAGGAACAAGCGATTGATTTGTAATTTTGTTTACAGAATTTCGAATCTGAGCAAAAAAGATCGAAAAAGGGACACTGGAAAACACCAAGATATCTTTCTAAGTTTCAGGAGTTTCAAGATTTCTAGAAACTGTACTTATGTCGGTTGTTATAGTACAAGACTACAAGTTAATCTGAAAGTGAATGTACAGAGGATCCTTCGTCTTCGTTTTGTTGTATTTTTTAATTATTTTTGCACGTGTCATCATTGGGTACTGGAAGCGAAGACAAATATCTCTTTGACACTTTGGCATGAGATATGAAACATACTTAAGGTTTTATAAAAAGGAACGAATGCTAATTCTTTTCTGTTTACTGGGCTAGTTTGAGACATATCTTTTAAGATACCATGCTCGAAAATAGTAACATGGTACAATACTTAATGCTGAAGGAATCCGATCCGCACAGTAGTCTACAGTTGTGGAGTTGTGACGTTGTGTCACAAGAGTGACGTCCCTTCATGTAGCCGACCCTCGGCAGACGAAACGGTGGGGCAGTTTACTTGCAAACTGCATGGACTAAAGGAAACTCTAAGAAAAACTTTTTACTTTCGAATTATTTGAACTCCTTGATATGGAAGGTGAAGGTACGGATATTCTCTATAGTCAATATATAGAATATGCCCCACCGTTTCATCCGCCAACTCTTGTGATGCAACGTCATAATTCCGAAATACCGTATTAATTTGAAGCATAACTTGGATTTTCGAATCGGACCAAAAAAGGTATCTTGAACAACTAGGCCCCATGTGGGACCTGTGTACCACATTTCAGAAAGATCTATGCAGAACTTCTTGAGACATCACGATAACAAAGTTTCATGGGGAAATCCAAGATGGGCGCCTGGTGGCCATATTGGATTTTCGAATCGGATCGAAAAAGGTATTTTGCACAACTAGACCCCAAGGGGAACCTATGTACCAAATTTGAGAAAGATCCCAGAAGTACTTCCTGAGGAATCACGATAACAAAGTTGAATGAGGAAGATGGTTGCCTGGTGGCCATATTGGAGTTTCGAATCGGACCAGAAAAGGTATCTTGCACAACTAGAGTGAGTGAGTGAATAGGGTTTAACGTCGCTTTCAACATTTTTTCAGCTATATCATGACGGGGAAGGGAAGGGAGGGGAGGGGGAGGGGAGGGGAAGGGGAACCTACTTGTAACAGAACAGATCTAATGCTGCCATTTTATAGTGCTGTCCCACTGAAACATCATGCCGTAGGCAGACATGACACCCCACTCAGTCACATTATACTGACACCGAGCGAACCAGTCCTTGTTCTATCCTCTTAATGCTGAGCGTAAGCGAGGAAGCAACAAGTTCCATTTTTCAAGTCTTAGGTATGACCCGGCCTGGGATCGAACCCAGAACCTACCGCTTACGAGGCCGACGCTCTAACCATTAGACCACCGCAGTGCGGTGCACAACTAGACCCCAAGGGGCACTTGTGTACCAAATTCGAGAAAGATCCATGAAGTAGGTCCTGAGAAATCACGATGACAAGGTTTCATGAGGAAATCCAAGATGGCTGCCTGGTGGCCATATTGGATTTTCGAATCGGACCAGAAAAGGTATCTTGTACAACTAGACCCCAAGGGGAATCTGTGTACCGAATTTGAGAAAGATCCATTCAGTACTTCCTGAGAAATGACGATAACAATGTTTGGTGGGGAAATCCAAGATGGCTGCCTGGTGGCCATACTGGATTTTCAAATCGGACCAGTATAGGTATCTTGCACAACTAGACCCCAAGGGGAACCAGTGTACCAAATTTGAGAAAGATCCATGCTGTACTTCCTGAGAAATCATGATAAGATTTCATGGGGAAATCCAAGATGGTTGCCTGGTGGCCATATTGGATTTTCGAATCGGACCAGAAAAGGTATCTTGCACAACTGGACCCCAAGGGGAACCTGTGTACCAAATTTGAGAAAGATCCATACAGTAGTTCCTGAGAAATGACGATAACAATGTTTCATGGGGATATCCAACATGGCTGCCTGGTGGCCATATTGGATTTTCGAATCAAACCAGAAAAAGTATCTTGCACAACTAGACCCCAAGGGTAACCTGTGTACCAAATTTGAGGAAGATCCATTTTGTAGTTCCTGAGAAATCGTGATAACAAGGTTTCATGGGGAAATCCAAGATGGCCGCCTGGTGGCCATATTGGATTTTCAAAACGGACCAGAAAAGGTATCTTGCACAACTAGACCCCAAGGGGAACCTGTGTACCAAATTTGAGAAAGATCCATGCTGTACTAGTTCCTGAGAAATCGCGATAACAAGGTTTCATGGGGAAATCCAACATGGCTGCCTGGTGGCCATATTGGATTTTTGAATCGGACCAGAAAAGGTATCTTGCACAACTAGACCCCAAGGGGAACCTGTGTACCAAATTTGAGGAATATCCATGCTGTAATTCCTGAGAAATCGTGATAACAAGGTTTCATGGGGAAATCCAAGATTGTCACCTGTTGGCCACATTAGATTTTCGGATCGGACCAGAAAAGGTATCTTGCACAACTAGACCCCAAGGGGAACCTGTGTACCAAATTTGAGGAAGATCCATGGTGTAGTTCCTGAGAAATCGTGATAACAAGGTTTCATGGGGAAATCCAAGCTGGCCGCCTGGTGGCCATATTGGATTTTCGGATCGAACCAGAAAAGGTATCTTGCACAACTAGACCCCAAGGGGAACCTGTGTGCCAAATTTGAGAAAGATCCATAAGGTAGTTCCTGAGAAATCGCGATAACAAGGTTTCATGGGGAAATCCAAGATGTCCGCCTGGTGGCCATATTGGATTTTCGAATCGGACCAGAAAAGGTATCTTGCACAACTAGACCCCAAGGGGAACCTGTGTACCAAATTTGAGGAAGATCCATGCTGTAGTTCCTGAGAAATCGTGATAACAAGGTTTCATGGGGAAATCCAAGATGGCCACCTGGTGGCCATATTGGATTTTCGGATCGGATCAGAAAAGTTATCTTGCACAACTAGACCCTAAGGGGAACCTGTGTACCAAATTTGAGGAAGATCCAAGCTGTAGTTCCTGAGAAATCGTGATAACAAGGTTTCATGGGGAAATCCAAGATGGCCGCCTGGTGGCCATATTGGATTTTCGAATCGGACCAGAAAAGGTATCTTGCACAACTAGACCCCAAGGGGAACCTGTGTACCAAATTTGAGAAAGATCCATAAACTAGTTCCTGAGAAATCGCGATAACAAGGTTTCATGGGGAAATCCAAGATGGCCACCTGGTGGCCATATTGGATCTTCGAATCGGACCAGAAAACGTATCTTGCACAACTAGACCCCAAGGGGAACCTGTGTACCAAATCTGAGAAAGATCCATAAAGTAGTTCCTGAGAAATCGCGATAACAAGAAATTGTTTACGGACGGACGACGGACGGACGGACGGACGACGGACCACGGACAAAAAGCGATTTGAACAGCCCACCATCTGGTGATGGTGGGCTAAAAACAACCAGCAATAGGCTTCATGCCAGAACGACAACAACTCCAGGACAAAGCGGAACTTCTAGCTTCATGAAACACCCCCCGCAGAGCATCCCAAATGGTTTACAAATATACTGATTTTAGGCACAGCCAGTCAAGTATTTATCAATATATGACCCTTAAAATTTCCTTAACATGAAATCATGGCATAACTGCCATTTAATTTGCTAATTAGGCTAATCAAATATTCACGGAATGCAGCCATTCTGCAACATCCCCCGCAGAACATCTCATATGATATGTAAGCTGAGTATGGCATGTATAGGCAGAATTGAGTATTTATGAATACAGAACCGCTAATGATTGCCCTAACTAGAAATGTAGTATATTTGCCATTTAATTAGGTTGAATAAATATTCACGGAATGCAGCCATCCTAAAACATCCCCCTCAGAACATCCCACATGATAATGTATGCCACGGCGTACTGGCACAATCGGTCAATTTTTATGGATATACTATAGCACCCTAACATTTACCATAACAAGAAATCTTGAAATATTTGCCATTTAATTAGCTAATTAGGCTACATTTAACTAAATATCCCCAAAATGCAGCCATTTTGCAACAGCCCCCTGAAAACATCCCTATGATCTGAATGCCAAGTACAGGCACAATCGGTTATGTATTTATCAATATAGCACCCCTAACGATTGCAGTAACATAAAATTGTAGCATACCTCACAGTTAATTAGCTAATTAAGTTAATAAAATATTCACAGAATGCAGCCATTCTGCAGCATCTGCTCAGAGCCTCCGAAATTTGATTATGAAATTGGTTCAAGATCTCCGACATTAGTTGGCTTTTTATGCCTAGCAGTCCACCGATCATATAGTACATGTAACATTAAATTTGAAGGGCTCTCACTGTGCATTCAAATAACAAGGAAAGGCAAATTAAATTACTTCAATGCTGATAAATTTCTGAGATATTTGCAAATAAAAATGAACACGATCTCTGCCAACTGAAGAATTTCTTCTTCAGGTTTTTTCAGCTGAGACTAGCCTGATTCAAGTTGGGCAAATTTTGAAGCTAAGCTGTAAACAGGAGAGTACATGGCATTTGTCCAGTGATTCAACATATTCAAGTTGAATACTTCTGAGTTTGTAAACAGGATTACACTTGAAATACTAGAACTAGACCCGGCATCAATGAATTGACTGGGTTCTTTCTCATGCGAATTACCAATACGATCAACATGTGTCTATATATGATGCATGTTAGTTTCACTGATGTGAGACTATAGTCATAATAAGGCAGCAATGACATTTTCAAAAACATCTCGGCTGTGAATTATGTTACATTTTATTGTGACATATAAAGCCTGATAAAGAACTGTCGTCTTACCAAATCCAAAACCTGCAGCAGGAGTTGTCTTCGCAGCAGGGGCCCCAAAGGCAAACCCAGTTGTCCCCCCTGTCGTTGAAGTGGGCTGGGCAGGTGTAGCAGCAGGCATACCAAAATTAAAACCTACCATAAGAGAGATTGTACAATGTAGATACTACTGTGGCTCATGTTACACAATGTACAGTTGAGGAGTTGATCAAATTTATCGGAAAGTTGACCAAGTAATTCAAAATCATGAAGATAATCCATTATTTCTTTATTTAGTAATGATTTTTAGTGGATGATCAAATTTATTAAAATGACGGATTGAAATTTGGAGATGTGGGAGGATTGAGTTTGGAGGTGTGGGAGGATTGAGTTTGGAGGTGTGGGAGGATTGAGTTTGGAGGTGTGGGAGGATTGAGTTTGGAGGTGTGGGAGGATTGAGTTTGGAGGTGTGGGAGGATTGAGTTTGGAGGTGTGGGAGGATTGAGTTTGGAGATGTGGGAGGATTGAGTTTGAGAAAACTACTAGATGGATGTTCATGAAAGTTATAACTGCAATTTCCCAGATGATTTCCAGATATTATACAAAATGTTATGGATGTGCAGAAGAGATGGTGATAAAATATGGTACTGACTACATGTATATCCATCAACCTCTTATGTTCAAAGAAAACATGTACAAGAACAAGCCCTGTATGACATATGACACTACTCGCTTCGCACAATTTTTTTTTTCTTTTTTTCTTTTTTACAAATGCAAGAGTATGTGCGCTCTTTTTATCAAAGAAACGTAAACAAATTGTGAAACAATAAAGTAATTACGATAATTACTTTTCTATGTGACTGTTTTGGAAGTCGGATTTTAGTCAACCACTCCAATACAAAACAAAAATACCATCTAAAGAATTCCTGATGTTGCATCATGATAGTATGCAAACGTCATGGCCTTCAACGTCGGGTGCTGTTTTGAGAGCAGTTTGGATTTCCAAACAGCACGGCACTCTCTTTTTTCTGTCATATCCGGCACGGTGTTCAATTGCCTTTCCATTTAGTTTTTAAGCAATCGGACATCTGAGGTAGTCACATAGAAAAATATTTGTCATAATTACTTACTCAAGTAGACAGCTCTGCTGTCCAGTGGTATTTAATGTCTGTATTCCAAAGGACTGCACAAACTCTATAAGTTTCTCACATACATGTATGTGTCTGATGCTAGGGAAGATGTCACATATTTGCTCAAACATAGTATTCACATGAGGTCACAGGTGCAACATTGTATGAAATTTGGTTCTATTTATTAGCCATGGGGATAGCACCCAGACACAGAAGTATGAACCAGGAAACATAGCAAGTGTTGAGAATACTATTAGTCCTATCCACATGCTTTACCTCCAGTCTTTGTTTGTGACTGTACACCGAAGGTGAAGCCAGTAGATGGTGCGGCTGAGGCAGTGGTTGTGGTGGCAGTGGAAGTCCCACCAAATGAGAAACCGCCGGTTCCACTAAACATCCTGCTCAATTTCTCTCGATTCTAATGAAATCTGCAATGCAAATGCCTGTTAAAGTACATCATTCACTACCCATATTAGATCCCGATAAAATAAACTGATATTAGATCCCGATAAAAAGTGATCGTAAACCCTCAAGTAAAGTTTCCATCAAGTGAAAGACCATTGCAAACAACAGTGTGGAAAAATATTTATTGTAATTTTTTATGATTTTATTACACAGAGTAAACTGCAAATAGAGCAAGCTATTCTATGGTGGTCTGTAGCAATCATATTTAGGTCCAGTGACGTCACACTGCCTCAATACATATATTTCAAACTGTGTAGGCATTTTTCAATGCTTGATTCAAGTTTAAGGTGTGTATACTTTGAGTTTCAACACAGACTCACTGTTCCAGTGTGCATGTTTCACCAAAATCTGCCTGGGAGATGGTAACTCATAAGTGTCAAGACAATTTGAATCTTGCATTTAATTTCCCCGATTTTGGTGAAACATGCACACTGGAACAGCGAGTCTGAGTTGAAACTCAAAGTATACACACCTTAAGCTTGAATCAAACATTGGAAAGTGCATACACAGTTTGAAATATATGCATTAAGGCAGTGTGACATCATTGGACCTAAATATGATTGCAACAGACCACCATAGAATACCATGCATTATTTGCAGTTTACTCTGTGTAATAAAATCATAAAAAATTACAATAAATATTTTTCCACACTGTTTGCAATGGTCTTTCATTTGATGGAAACTTTACTTGAGGGTTTACGATCATTTTAAAATATTGTGATTTGGAGAAAATCGTATGTGATTAGTGCCAATGGTTAATTGGTTTACAAAAAAGTGCTAACAATTTTAGCACTCCCGGTACCATACTCATAACAGACTTAGCAAACTTGGGATTTTCATGAAGGGAAATTAATCATTACAGGTAACAGTGCTATTTTACACAAGTTTGAAAGTTTGGCCTGTGAGTGCCCGATAGGACAGGAAACCGATGAAACAGTTTTAGAGCGGGAACGTATCATATGACGACACAAGACTGATGACGGTGATTCCCATAGGACATTCCTGTGCGCCGTGTGCATTGGACACTGACAACTTCGAGCAAAAGACTCGTGTTTCACAGATTTTTTTATTGAAGTGGCGAATGCATGAAATTTATAGGTGGCTGCATGAGAGCGCGAGATTGAAGCCCAAACGAGTCTTATCCCGAATGCGTGAGACTTGATAGGTCTGTACTGTACCCCAACTTAGGAATAGTACCCCATCTGAGTTATCCAACCTAACCCATTGATGATAGTAACAGTTGTAGTAGGATTGTGAAGACTGTGTTTGGACGCCGATTGTTGCGCAGCCTGATAAATTGCAATCAGGAAATTTTACGTCAGCGATCCGATGACCAATGATTTGACCTTTGACAAAACCTATTTGACATGTTTTCACGGAAGACACGTCATCAACGAGGTCCCCGAACAACACAAATGAATGGAACGAGTTGAAAAATGTGAAACCATATAGCCTTGAACCGAAACGCAAAGGAAATGCAATCATATTTTTCGAGTGCGCCGAACTAAGCAATATCATAAGGACTGATATTAATAGAATGAACAACTGAAGAATCCTTCGTTCTAAAACCCTGTAAATCATCCGTAATCCTTGAAACATTTTATAGACCCGCTCTTCCACTTTCCCAGGAAACTTGAAGAAAACAATGAGGCGCTCGACGGGTGTCACATGCCTGTGTTACACAGTACGCGGAGTCAACACGCAGAATGTAATTTTCTTACGTCAGCTACCCGACCCTCCAATTGTTTTCACCTGAACAGGTATCAGAGTTACTTCTCTTGCTTTGAAGTTCTCTTTGAACACCTGACTTCCACTCTGCTAAAATTTGCAGTTTTGATGACGATTTCACGTTTTAAGCTTGGTGCATGTGGAACCTCTTCTACTAGTTGTCATCATTTGGCTTGTTGTACACTTGAATGGTAAATGTTATCATGATCTCGTGGCTTCCCTGTTTACGTGAGTACCTTTATTTGTTACGGCCAAAAAAAATTAAACTTATCAATCCTAGATCAGACAGTGATGGAGCAATATAGACTGGTATCCAGCAGTATCTGGCATTTAGGCATACCCAGAACATTTAAATTCACATATTTCATCTAAATTTACATATTTCATCCAAATTTACATATTTTGTGAATTTTTCAGGTGTCTTCATCCAATCACAATGTTGGAAAGTGGACACTGGCTGATTCCATATATTTAGATTAGATTTCTAAAGACTGAGGTTGAGATTAGTCTCACAAACTACAAACAATTGTCGCAATTAGCTAAACTGGTACATCAAATCGATTTGAAATTGTTCTCACTAATTTCTGATTCATGCGGGAGGTTTTCAAAAATCCATGTGCAAGCTCCCAGAAAATAGCAGGTGACTGAAAACCAAACAAGAAAATGAGACGGAAAAGCTTCCTATTACAAATGAATCGTTATACCTTATTCATTTGCGTTTACGGTACATGTAAGGTGACACACCTCCATACTGGAACGTATTTTTTTGATAAATTGTAAGAATATAGGGTCACTTCGTCGATAAATACTGGAGAACATGATGTTGTTTACTTATTTTTCGAATCTGTGTTTCGGTCACACTATTTATCCGAATTTTACGCTTTGTGATTGTCGTAAAACTGTTAATGGCGAGAGCGAGGTGCATTTTACACAATGTCCAGAAATCATTTAAGATTTTTAGCAAGAACAGTCTTGGTTCATAACAATGACATCGACCATTCATTCAAAGTCTTAAACAGGTACGTATCCACGTCAAATGCTGGGATTTTTTCGCGATCTTCAGATATTGTACCGTGGACGTGTAAATGTTGTTATTGTTGTTGTTGTTGTTACGAAAAACATGGTGGTATAATTTGCGACAATCAGCAAGACAGAGCAAAGGACTAACTGGGATATATATCCCATTTGGGATATTTAAATCCAAGTTTGAATACTGAAATATATCCTAATGGGGATATTTTGACCGATTTTCATTAAACGGCAATGGCGAATTTCGACTTCTATCGTCTGTCTCACATTACGCCATAACATGATTTTCGGCGATATATCGGTGCCAAGTTTTCTCAGAGCAGTGAAATTCTTAGCACAATCTTGAACGTCGCTCAGTAAGCCCAGTTAAGGACTCGAGGCCCGGGGGATAGGCTCAAATTATCGATATTTTTTTCTTTGCATATTTCAAAAGTTGAAGAAAAAACCTATCAACTGTTTGTTATTTTCCTTAAAAAATGTTTGCAAACGTGAAATTTTAGCTCTCAAAAATTCACTGTCTGTGGAAGAACTCTGTCGTGTCGGGATTAGCGCGCATTACTCACAGCCGGTGTTATCGCTTGCTGTGACTTCGCACCTTGGCTAATTACTTGTCACTGCAATACACACAATTAGCGGCCAAAGCCGCCATCGTTTACAAAATATTGAACAGGAAATTATATGGTCTATCTCAGTGTTTTCGCGCCACATGAAAAATAAAAAAATACAAACACACTGCTCAGGTGGACAACCATTTCTGGAAAGCATGTGGTATATGCAGATATATATATATTGCGAATTTGCGTAATGTTTTTCATAATATCTCACTTGACATTCTATCAACATATCTTACTTGCCAACACAATCATGGGAAGAAAACGTTACAAGATTAGTAGGACACGCATGCAGGCAAAAAGAAACTTTGATAAACATTATTACACGACTCCTGCTGTTCGGTCAAACCTCCGATTCAGTATTACTTCATACTGCATCATCGCATTATACATGCGGCAAATGTAGAAAGTGAGGTATTCATTCAAAATAAATACTTTACGTTTTCACTATCGTACATATAATTATAAAAAAGGCAAACATTATTCCCCTAAATTGTATACTTTCGCGATAAAACAACAGTAGTAAAGTTTTTTAACTCCACACCGGAAATGGCCGCTGCCAATTTTTTCCCGTTTGAGGTCTGTAGACTGACCAGTTCCTTTTTCTTCTCTTTCCTTGAGCTAGACCTTTTTCAGTCGGCAATTAAATCCATGAATGTCCAACTGCCGCAAATCACATCTCTGTAAGCCTTCTATAGAATGCTTGACGTCTACTCAACCACCCGCGGTGAGGGATTTCGGAAGGCGTGAAAACTGACCAACGGGGCACATTCCAGCATAAAAAATCATCTTCGTGACTGGTTTTCTACACTTTCTCAAAATATATTGTTCCAAAGTGATTAAAGAACGTTTGGTCTATAATCCCTATATGTTGTGTGAGAATATTGTGTCATTATCATGAAGTAGCGGATGATAATTACAGAATATCATCTGAAAAGTAGATTATTTTTGTTAACGGGCTATATCCGACATATTTTTTTACACAGCTGGTACATACAATCTTGCTAATATCTTCTCTATTTTTCATCCGATCATGTCAATTTTTGGGGAGCATAATATATACATTACAGTCCGACCGAATGTGTCTCAGTTTTTCAAAATATTGCTTTGTTTTGAAGTTATTGGAACTTGAAATAGACTTTCATTTAAAAAAAAAAAATAAAGTTTACAACGCTCTCAAACTTTTTCTAAGAGTTTAAAAAAAAACCTGAGACACACTTGTTTGGTTTGAAAGGTTTATTATCACCATGCAAAATCTCGGACTCGTTACCTGTAAAGTAATAGGTGAAATTAGCGATATAAAAAAGCCATTATTTCTTTTAAATAACTGTTTTCTAACTGCAACAAAACCGGTGAAATAAACGTAAGAATTAAATTTTTACTTTATTTGGAACGCCCGAATCGTGATCTTTCCAACCATATAAAACATATATATGTATGTGAAGTGGTTGTGATGAAATGAGACAGAATGCACGAGTGTGTCTAGTATCAGGCGCTACCCCGGGCCTCGAGTCCTTAAGCGACGTTCAAGATCGAACTATGAAATTCTTAATAGTATCTATATGAGGAGTAGGGGATCCGGACAAAACCCCCAGTGGACAAAACCCCCTAGGACAAAACACCCACGGACAAAACCCCCTAGGACAAAACCCCCACAGACAAAACCCCCAAAATTGAAAAGTCGGACAAAACCCCCATCTCACCCAAAACTAGCTATATTTCAGACAGAATGTTTACATTTTTAATGTAGAAATTCATAAATATTTATTCTCTATTATTGTAATGACTGATGTACACTAAACAATTACTAAACAATGAGTGGACCATTAATCTTCACTCAATTGTTGTGACATATTCATGATCAAAATAAAGATTTACAGAAGATCCGCCAAAGTCAAACAAAGTCACACAACCCGAACATCAGAAATTAAATATTTTGATTCAGGGATGTCGGATGTTACCAAATTTTGTGTAATACCAAGTCATGGCAAACAAGGTACCTAGTCATTTTGATATGTGATTCTTTCCAGATCTAGCTTGTAGATTGTATCCAAACTGAATATATATCTTAACATGACCGTCACCTAACGCCAAGAGGTGAACAGATAATTTCCAAACAAGGTGATACTGTATTTTGAGAACGCTTTTATGCTCTACAGTTTTCTTATTCAATGTTGCGCGGGCCTAGTTTTGGCTCTTGCTTATTTATGCAATCATCTAAAAAATGCGTAGTGAATTAAACAATAATGATTTTCTGCGAAATAAAATAGTTTGGGGCTCTTCCATAGAGAAAACCAATAATTGCGAAGAACCATGACAAAATCGTTTACCATGTTGTTCTGGTAGGACGGGGTATGCTAAATTATTGAAAGATTAATAAATATGTTATAACATCAAATAACTTTGTCTTGAGATTTTATCATTAACCATGTTATTTCTTTTATTGCTAAAATAGCATAGGAAATAATATGTGATGGGGGTTTTATCCAGTTGGGGTTATGTCCGGTGGGGGTTTTGTCCTGGGGGGTTTTGTCCGTGAGGGTTTTGTCCGCTGGGGGTTTTGTCCTACACCCGAGGAGTAGTAGTAAAGAATCCGAGCCAAAGTGACCCGTGTGTGGAATGAGTCACGAATGAAGTTTGCCTAAAATCCGCACAAATTCAACTGTTTTCCAACAATTCAATATTTGGAGTAGAAAAGAATCATTCAGGGAGGTTAGGGGTCACGTCCAATTAATCGAGTCTCCCGGTTTGATCCCGGTTCTATCTCGATCGAAACGTCCCGGTTTTCGAGATGGACACGAAATTGATCGGTAATCTCGAAGTTTGTATATGTACGCGTTTGTTGCACTTCAGTTGGTCGTTTCTTAGCTTCTCAGGCGATCAGATTGTTGTGCGGGTATCATAGTTTCAATGGGGGCGATCGTCGTATCAGCATATCGCAACCTAAAATACAATCCCGACAACTGATTGTTTTTGTTTTTTTCATGTTATTAAATGTTTAATCGATATATCCATTATATGATGTTTCCTGAACCCAATTGAAAGAAAACGTTTCATTTATCTATATAAATTAAGAATATAAAATTGAATGATTTTCTCACACATTGATTGTATATCTGATTATTATCCGACGCGGAATAAATGACACATCAACTGGATATAATCTGAATAATAATGATAGTGAAGCATGCGATAATTATTGTTCCACAATATTGTTTTGAAACGAAACATGGATCGTTTAAACCGAAAAATAAAGTGTGACCGGTGTTTTAGCCTCGGTGAGTAATTCATAACATAATTTTGTATTATTCCTTGCAGATTCCACTTTACTGAGAATTACTGTCTTGAGATATAGTTCGAGTAAGGAGATTGTACAGTTATATTGATCAACAAAGTTTATTTCTGATATAAGCTTGCCTGGTAGAGGTTAATAATGACAATAATGACAATCGGAACTAGAGGTGTTGATAATTCACACCACAGTCGGTCCGCGAAAACCGTCGGCTTGTAACAACAGCGAATATAGAGAGGGGTTAATTACTTTGAAAGAAAAACTAGGAAAAATACTTTTGGCGGGGATTAACAAGATATTTCCGTTCTATTATTTATTGCTAGTTTCATGTGTCTAGCAAATTAACTAATTAATGAAAGTAATTAGCGCCCAATTAGGCTTTAAATCAACGCTCATGTACATTTTATAACAGCAATACCACGTGTTGTCAGTGTGAAAAGCTTATATGGATTCAATGCCCAAACACTTCGATTGCGCGTTTGTTCATATTATCCGGTGTCCAATGCATTACCGGCCGCTCCTGTGGTCTTTAAAGCTGCTGTATTTCTGAAAACCGGGGAAACCATTGAAGAAACCAGGTACAATAATTTTTCAAGTCACGATCCTATCAAATAAGTAATATCAACGAAAATCTCCCGTTCTGATATACCTTCAGAAAAAAAATATGGAATTTTATTCCAGACTTGTAGAATTTAGTTCAATTCGCAGTACCTGGACATATCTCATAAAGTGATTTGAATTCTAAAGCAGGTTTGAAATAATTTACACTGAATAATATTGAGCCAAATTATGTAATTCAATTGGTGATGTTTTATTCCTTTCCATGCGTAAAAATTGCACTGTCAGAGCAAGTATGCGACTACAGATCTCTAGACGGAATAACAAAATAATGTTAAAAGAACCATGTTCACTTTACTTCATTATCCATGGCTTAATGCATATGTGCTCGCCGAAATTAGTCTCGGTGCCACAGAGAAGTATATATAAAGCGAACATACGCCTTCCGAATGGATCAAACCTTCATTTGAAGGCATCTCGATTCCATTCTCGAAGTAAGTCGATTTATTTCGAGGGGGTTCGAGATGGACTTTTACTTCGAGAGAAAACCGGGAGCAAACCGGGACGACAATCGATAGAGATAAACCGGGACCCTTCGAGACGAGATATTTATCGGTTTTACTCGTTTATCGAGAAACCGTCTCGATCGATTGGACGTGACCCCTTAAACAGTTGAATTTGTGCACACTTTAGGCAAACTTCATTCATGACTCGATTCATTCATCAGACCTCTGTGAGATTTAGCGACTATCTCAGCACTTGAGGCGACAGTCCAGGGGCCACCTAGGCCGTGGAAGCTCTGGGGTTCTAGATGGCTGTAGACGCGTTCTGGTCAATTTTAGAAGAATAAAATCATAAATCATCACTTAGTTTTTACTCATTATTTTTTTTGGTTGTTTTCTCTGTTTTTCGGATTGTTAGATGGAAGTAATAATATTGCTTTTTTTTTGGAAGGCCTATATTCTGGAACTCGTGATGATGTCAGTCCCCCGCTGTTCCCCCCTCTGAAAAGTCTACAATTAACATTGAAGTTAATGAGATTTATCATAAAAAAGTACAACTCAATTACCATTCTAACATATATGTTGGGGAGCTAAGATATCTTCTGCGTCTGAAAGTTTGGTAATTTCTCATACTATGTTCGATTATTTCAAAGCAAAAATTGTGTCCCGTCCTATCTGCCTCCATGTTATCTGACCCCAGTTGAATTTCCGCTGGAGGCTAACAGATCAGCCAAATCTTTTATTCTCTGTGAGACCCGTGTTCCTCTATAATATTTGTCACCAAATTTATTGCATGGGCCTTATACAGGATGTACATGTGATCAAAAAATGTAACCACCCACCTGGGATTATTTCATCTCTATCGTTAAAATATTGGAAGTTATAGCGTCATGCAAGTCCTGACTGCTTGTCAGACATTTTGACAGGCTGGTTCCCGATACTGCGTTGTGCGTATTATATGGCCTGCGGGTGCCCGATATGACAGGAAACTGATGAAACAGTTTTAGAGCAGGAATATGTCATATGACGAAGCAAGACTGACGACTGTGACTCCCATAGGACATTCCTGTGTGCCGTGTGCATCGGACTCCGACACTGACAACTTTGAGCAAAGGACTCGGTGTTTTGCAGATTTTTCTATTTTTAGGTGGCTGCGTGAGAGCATGAGATTGAAGCCCAATGTTTGAGTGACACGCTGAATGCATGAGACTTGATAGGTCTGATTCATTCATTCATGATTCATACCATGGCTCGGATTGTTTACTACTCCCTCTATATGTAATTTGTGCATTTTTAATCTGAAATTTTGAAAAAATCTATTCAGAATCAAAAACAATCTCCGATACCGCGCATGTTATTTTCAAAGCACAATGACGCTGAGCTTGAAATGTTGTAAAATGATTGGGACTGGCCGCTATGACGTCATAAGTTAACATGCAAAATTGTCAGGGCGAAATTCATTTTGGTGAATTTGACCCACTTTTAGGTTGGTTTTTCATGAAATTTCAGGATAAAAATGCACAAATAATGTTCAGATGATGTACGAAATTTCAGTGCTCTGAGAGAAATTGGCTTCGATATATTGCTGAAAATCTTGTTATGTCGTAATGTGAGACAGACAGTAGCATCGCCTGCCAGTTATTGGACACTTTTTGCATATATTTGTTCACTGGCTCACCAGAGGGATAAACATAGGATGACACATATAATTGAAAATTAAGGACTACTCCTTGAATCCTGATTTGTGACAAGTGAGAACTAAAAAAATGCAACGGGAAAATCTTCAGGCCATCTTGTTGGTGGGGTCCAGGCTGTCCGTGATCAAATTGCGTGACAGATATTGAACACTTCGTTTTTTGCAAAATAAATCTATAGCGAATACCAATATATTAAAGCTATTGGTTTTACCGTGTTGAGAAAACATATATGAATAAAAGAATATGCATAATTCTCGAATTCCGCTGAGAGTTTTTATCAAACTATAACATTATTGAACTACCCCAAAATTTCAAAACGATTCTCCAATTTCAGGGAGCACCCGTTATTCCTTACTATAGGACTGAAGTTATATCTGTAAGTAGCACTCCAGGATTGCGGCTCAACACTTATTTTTTTTTTTAGTTTTGAATCTTCTAATATTTTAAAGCAGTTTCCATGCAAAATTAAGTGGTAAACCTGCATTAAAACTGAAGTACAACATATAAGCTTGTACAATGATTACTTACTCTCGTGGTGTCTGAGACAATGAACGGTCTTCCATATTCCAATTTCGTGCCCGAAAAACTGGAGCTAAATGGTGAATCACCATAAATGTACCATCAATTTCCATCAAGTATCATGAAATTAGTGATTATCTGCGATGAAAAATAATCCTGAGAATACGAACCAAAAATTTCTTGTGTATCTTCAGTATCTGTTTTCTGCTCTGTCAGAGACATGTGCGTAAAGTGCACAACGTGCATAACATTTTTGAGTAAGCAAAGAAAATGAACTTGTGTTCGGCATTGTCTCAGAAATTATTTCACAACTTTGCATAAATTTGGGAAAATCTTCATTTAAATGTTTTGGGGTTTTTTCACCCAAGTGTTCAATAACTGTCAGCGTTCAATAACTGTCAGGGGATGCTAAACTACAATAAGAAGATGCAGTGTGTGTGACAATTTGGGATCACTTTTTACATAAAATGGATTAACATTCGAAATCTCTCAAATTTGTTACTTAATGTAATAATGTGTTTCTTTCTATCATTACCAAGTCTTTATTCATATGTTATATTATTCAAAACAAAATAATTTTAATTCACCAACTTGCTCACAAAATTCACCCGATTACTATATAGTTTTACGATAAATAGTCACATCGGACTTTTCATAAAACAAATTCGGAATGCTGATATTTCTCCCTAAAAAGTCCCAGAGTCTTTTGAATGAACTATGATAGAGATATCAAACATAATACACGGTAATAAATAGATCACAACGATCGCGGTGAAGCGGTCCGCCATTTTGGATTTTTCGTGAAAATCAGCGTAACATATAAATCGAACACAAGCATTTTTCTAGAAGTAGCTAGACAAATAATTCGAAAGTAACCAATTTTTACCCCTCGGCCAAAATTTGGCCGAAGGGTATTGTCGTCGTCATGTACGTCTGTCCGTCTGTCCGTCACACCTTTCTCGTTACCAAGATATCTTCAGAACGACTTACCCTAGGCACACCAAACTTGCAGTGCACATCCGTATGCTTGTGACCCAGAACCCTATTGAATCTGGACCTGATTGGTTAGAAACTTTGGTGGCCATCTTTAATTTATGCGAAACCATCACAGCTTTCTTGTTACCAAGATATCTTTAGAACGACTTACCCTAGGCACCCCAAACTTGCACTGCACATCCATATGCTCATGACCCAGAACCCTATTGAATCTGGACCTGATTGGTTGGAAACTTTGGCGGCCATATTTAATTTATGCGAAATCATTAATCTTGTGTATCTTAGGTACCATTTCTCTGTTCAGTGTGAAACTTGGTATAGATCATCGATGCATCAAGAAACTTCAAAGGAATGACCAAACCAGTTTCCCTGATTCGGTGAAAACCTTGGCGGCCATCTTTAATTTATGCAAAATCTTCAATGATATATATCTCTGATACCATTCAAGTGTTCTATACGAAACTTGGTATACATCATCGATGTATCAAGAGATCTGCAATGTATAGCCACATCAGTTCCTCTGAGTGGCGGGAAGGATGGGCGGCCATCTTTAATTTATGCAAAATCATTAATGATCTCTATCTCTGATACTGTCCGAGTGCTTGATGTAAAATTTGGTATATATCATCGAAGCATCAATAGACTTACGATAAATGACAGTTCTGGCGTTTCTGATTGGGCGGAACCTTGGCGGCCATCTTTAATTTATGCAAAATCTTCAATGATATATATCTTTGATACCATTTCAGTGTTCTATATGAAACTTGGTATCCAGCATCGATGTATCAAGAGACTTGCAATGAATAACCACATCGGTTCCTCTGAGTGGCGGGAAGGATGGGCGGCCATCTTTAATTTATGCGAAATCATTAATGATCTATATCTCTGATACGGTTCAAGTGCTCAATGTAAAATTTGATATACATCATCGATGTATCAATAGACAGTTCTGGTTTTTCTGCTTGGGCGGAAACCTTGGTGGCCATCTTTAATTTATGCAAAATCTTTAATGATGTTTATCTTTGATACCATTTCAGTGTTCTATATGAAACTTGGTATACAGAATCTATGTATCAAGAGACTTGCAATGAATAACCACATCAGTTTCTCTGAGTGGTGGGAAGGATGGGCGGCCATCTTTAATTTATGCGAAATCATTAGGGATCTCTATCTCAGATAATTTTCAAATGTTCGATGTAAAATTTGGTATACATCGTCGATGCATCAACAGACTTATGTAATGAATACCGGTTTCTCTGATTGGACGGAAACGTTTGAGGCCATTTCTAATGGCAAAATTTTTCATAATCTGTATATTTGTTACTTGACTGCTTGGTGTTCCTGAAGTCTTGTTTTAAATTGAATACATTATGAATGGCTGGCGCCCAGAGCCGAGGGGTTTTCAGATGCGCAGCTTCGTATTAGCGTTGCGAGTTTCATCACTGCATCGCAAATTATTAGGGAAATTACGGTAGCTCTGGTTTTGTTGAGAATTTTCAATCCCACATGGTCTAATATTTTAGGAAAATATACTCTCTTTATTAGTAAGCCATGTGAAAATTTGTGAGCTTTATAGTTTTATTAAATCTAGCGTTTTCCTTAGTAGACCACGTCCGAGAGTAATGGATCAATTTCCACAGTTTCGGATCACACCATTTGGTGCTGGGTTTTAATTTATTCCAGGTCTAAACATAATCTCTCTGTGTAAGAATGTTGAACGAGACAAAATAGCTTGGAATTCTGTCATTTTCAGCACAATGTAACTCGATATTGCACATCATCCACTCAGAAAAATAAATCAGCTTCTTGATTATCTCCCTTGATTCACATACTCTGTTTGTCTGTGTGATCCGCAACTATCGCATTTACTGATGAAACTCCAACAGCAATGATGGCGATCTAAGGAGTGTTAACAAGGTTGAAATATTGGGAAAAATAAAAGAATGTCTGATTTTTTTTGTTCATTCACGTCTAAGAAATAGACCTTTCAGGAAAACCCCAAATAAACATATGCAAAAGATCATTCATGAAAGAATCATTCACCAAGGGATGAAGTGATCCACAACTGTCGATGATCCAAAAATGTCGCACACACTGTAGAATTTACTTCACAAAACTGCCAATGCATAATTGTACAATTTTGCTTGACTTTTTGTCACTGAAACTATTCTCTGTGATATTGAAATTACGTTCATTATGCCCCCCCCCCCCCTTCTAACAAGAGAGGGGGCATATAGCGATCACTTTGTCCGTCCTTTCATCCGTCCGTCTATCCGTCCGAATTTCTTGTCCTCGCAATATCTTGGTTACTATTTGATGGACAGGATTGAAACTTGCATGAAATTTTTAATAAAAACCGAGATAAGTAACGGCCTGATTCGAGCAAGGTTTTCTCCTACCCAGATCAGTTAAGAGTAACTTGTGTGTCCCTGTCTAATGTCCTGTATGTGTGCAAGTTCACAGAGGGACTAATCGCTTCTTGACTGTAGCGAGAAGAAGATATTTATCCTTCATACACACAAACAAGTGCTGCATTTGACAGCCTGCTTCTATGATCCAATATTTCGTAACTACAGTGATGTGGATATTACGTGATTACAGTGATGTGGATATTACGTGATTACACTGATGTGGATATTACGTGATTACACTGATCAATGTGGATATTACATGATTACACTGATGTGGATATCATATGATTACAGGGGTCAATGTGGATATTACGTGATTACAGTGATGTGGATATTACGTGATTACACTAATGTGAATATCACGTGATTACAGTGATCAATGTGGATATTACGTGATTACACTGATGTGGATATTACGTGATTACAGTGATCAATGTGGATATCACGTGATTACAGTGATCAATGTGGATATCACGAGATTGCAGTGATCATTGTGATGATTACAGTGATCATTGTGGATATTACGTGATTACAGTGATGTGGATATTACGTGATTACACTAATGTGGATATCACGTGATTACAGTGATCAATGTGGATATTACGTGGTTACACTGATGTGGATATTACATGATTACAGTGATCAATGTGGATATTACTTGATTACACTGATGTGGATATTACGTGATTACAGTGATCAATGTAGATATTACGTCATTACACTGATGTGGATATTACGGGATTACAGTGATGTGGACTCTGGCCCAACAAAATAGCCAAATGAACCCAAATTAGAGTCAATTTCCCTGAAAGAATAAACTAAAAATTATTAACCAAATCATGACGGAATAGTTAATACTTGAAAACTTTAATATATTTTTAAATATCTGTGAAATGTTAAAATTATCAGATGCACAGTGTACACTCATCATTTCAGATCACCTGGGCATCATTATTAATCTGTTTATTGATTGTGTTATTCAGAATCCTGATTCAAGAGAAGATTATTAGGGATGCCAGGATGGACATGTTCTATGAGAAACCTTTTGAGAAGCGTAACCGACTGAGCTATGAGAGATGTAAGAGGATTTATAACTCTGAGATGCAGCGGAAAATAGGATTTCTAATGAGGAAAAACCGAGTTGATCCATGGCCTCGATGACGCTGCCAGTCCAGGAGGCCAATGGTGTGTCACTGTGTGTAGAATAACTTGAATTAACATGGACTGAAGAGAAGAAAGCAGGATATTTTGTGAGCTTGGGCTAACAGCTAGGATCCTGGAACAAAATGACAGTATATGCTGGGAATTGTTTGGTGGTAATTATTAGAATTACAATGTATTGCCGAAGTTGGGAACAGACTATCGAGTTATGGTATGGAGAGCTGCTATGTGTTTGATATGGGAAGTTAAGGCAATGTGAATAAAATGTGTGACAATCAGCAGCCAGGGGACAGATCTCCAGAAGTTATCCTGAAAATCCTTTAGAATCTTAACAAATAAAACAGCTTGAGCTTTCAAGCCTAATCAGTTGTATTGCTCAGTATGCTTCTGACTGTGGCTGGGAGGAAGTGCTCACAAAACTTGACCAGGGGACTCTTCTTTATACTAGGATTCCAAATCGAGTGAATATACCAATTGTTTTATCATAAGTGACAGCATAGCCAGAGGGAGATTGTCAGTGCATTTGAACCCCTTTGAAACCACAAGTATGTCTTGTTTGAAATAAAGAAAAAGTGTCACAAAATGTTCTGGTAATGGCCTCATGATTCTGAACATGGAATTTAGCCTCCAAACCTAACTTTTCTTTCACCAGTGATGAATGTTGCAGACTCTCAGCAAATTCACTTATAATATTTCTTGAGGATGGACAAACCAGTATCCCATAATCCTCCATTTCAGAACACACAACGAAAATTTACAATCATGCTTGAAGTATAGAGACCACTCGGTGAAGAATAACCTCATAACTCAAAGCGGAAGGAATGGAGAAAATTGGGGTAGTAGCTCAGTCATAAGGGAGTTGGTAACCTTGATGAAGTGAGTTATAAGAACCTAAGATTGGACCTAAATATAGAGAGCCGAGAAGAATAAAGCTGAAGGCCGACCAGAAGATAGTCCTGTCTGCATTGGAACAGAATGTTATTGAATGGTCTAAGCGTGAAAAAGTTGAACCTCACTCAGAGCAAGGTCATTGACACAATCCACCATATTGGCAGAGGTACCCTCCCTCCCAAGCAAAACAAGTACTGATAAACTGAGAAAGTTCTAGCGAGTCTCCAGTGTAAATTTGTCATGGTCCCAGCAGACAAAGCTCCAAATAATATAATATTCATATGTAAATATTACTATTACCCTGTGCTGGTTAAACAATTGAATGTAAACATATCATCAAATATGTCCACTTAATCTCAAACTCTGGAAGATTTATTTAACAATCAACCAATCATAACGACATACCAATAGTATACTGGACTCTCAAAATGCATAAAACCGGCACGGGTTCGAGCCCAGCTGGTCCATGTGTGAAAGTTTGTCAGTTACTTGCCGAAGGGCAGTGGTTCTCTCCGGGTACTCCGGTTTCCTCCACCAACCAAACTGACAGTCACCATACATGTATGAGTGAAACAAACTTGAGTGTGACATTAAGCCAAATTCCCTCCCTCCCTCAAAATGCATAAATCACCATACGAAGCTTGATTCTTAGCTGGTTCTGGAAGCTGCACCACCAAGCTGCTTTCAATCTTGTTGATGAGGGCCCTTCAGGAGGTAAAAGCATTTTCGGAAAGGTATTGTGTCATTATTTCTAAAAACTCTGGCATTGAATGCATGTGGATATTGAAAAACTCAAAATGTCTAACGGAAGAATTTCATGCTAAAGGTCACATACCGTACAGACAAGTATCCACTTGGGATTTCTCGACTCTATACTACCATCCCTCATCAGGACCATATTGACCGTCTCAGTTCATTAATAGCATCTGTGTTCAAGAAAACTGGTCGTAGATATATTAATGTTAGAAGCCATAAAACATTCTTTAGCTCTACTGCATACAAGAGATACCAGTGCTTGAAATGTCTTATCTATTTGCCGGACATGTCCCACAGAAAATTGACTTATCCGGCAATATTTTCAGCATCAGGCAGACTGAGAAACAAGGCGATTAAGAGAAAATAATTGTTAGTACCTTCCACGATGTTTCACTGCGATCAGAAAATCGCTTTAGGTTTTCCCGTTTCAAAAATCCACTGTCTTTGTTGTTTACGAATGGGCTTTCTCGGTGACCTATTTAGCGGGATAAGATTAAAACAGCTGGTCAAGTAATTCTGCAAGAAACCCCGTTCTGCACAGCCTGTAGCTCATCGACTCGCATCTACGAGATATTTCTCATGTTAGGATAGCCTGTTTTGAACAACTACTAGGAATGTGGTAAATTAAATCTGTCATTTCCTCTCGCGCTGCAACCACCTCGCTGGGGGTCTAATAACACCCCAGCCACCAGTCAGATTTTTGGACCGGATTCGGGGCCTTCGCGCACATCGCCGGCAGTGACATCATATATAGTAAAATAGATGTTTAACGAAAATTTTGATTACTTTTCAAGTCTGCATAATACCTCCGTTGACCTAGCGTTAAAAAGAATTATCTGGAGATAATTTTCCCTGTTTATCTGGACAGAGCATATGAAAAGTAGTTCGCTCATGTGCAACACTAAAGGAGTTGTTTGGTCGGATTCAAACTGAACCGTGCGTTGGTTGGTTTCCCCTATACGTCATAGCAACGTAGTAAAGGTCAACTTCCGCTATTGGAGGCAGGGATGTTATTGGAGCCTGCGAAATGGAGCATGCGCTGTGGGGAGGTTGCTCGCGCTGTCTGAAGATGGCGGGTTTGTTTAAATTTGGATTCACTTCTTCAGGGAAAAAAAGGCAGCCTGGAGATGAAAATCAGAGCGAAACTTCCTCAGAAAGTACCAAAAGATACTCCATCGACGTCAGCTGGTGTTACGCGCAAATTGAAAGCTGAATGGCATGTTCATCAGTCCTGGTTAGAGTACAAGGACTCGTGGACGATATTCTGTACAACTAGACTCTGACTCAATCAAGTAGATTGAATGTTCCATACACAACTTTGTTAACTTTCACCGGCATACCAGGTTGGATTTGTTTCCCCAATGATTAGGGGCCATTCAACACTCAAAATTTAACCCAGCGTACATAGGATTGTTTTTAGATTTTTACACCCCCCTCTCCCCCCCCCTGCTGCGTACGTAATACTTTTACCCCCCGCCCTTATTAATGTAACATTAATGTGGTAAACTTGGAAGAAATGAAATCAAAACAAATTCTGAATTAGTTAATGTTTTAATTTTGGAATTTATTTACATAATATAATCTGAATGACAATTGATAAAAGGCTGATGAAAAAAAATGTCCTGCAGAAAATCAGTATGTCCTGTAACTTTTTTGCCTAGCAGGACAAATGTCCTGTTGATGATTTTCAATATTTCTAGCCCTGGATATCATTCATGGGATTTTTCTTCGTTTATAGAGTTGTTTGAATTTCTCATTAAAAATATCTATGTGAAATTTGGCAACAATATATCAACAGCATATAGATATTCCAATGGGTATTAATTGTTCACCCCCTGTTGGTTGACCTATATCGGGGTCTCTTATGAATATGATTATATGCAGTCGCTTTTAAAAACCGATCAATTCAAAGCCCGTTCTCCTCATTCTCCAAATTCTATATAGACGATCTTCTTGCTGTGAATAATCGCTACATAAATGATGCAGTGAAGGATATATCCACCTTCACTGGAGTTGAAGGAGACTACAGATAGCCCTACCAACACCTGATATTCAGACCTATATCTCTATAAAAGTGAAGTGGGCCTACTCTCTCGTCAACATTATGACAAAAGAGATGATCACAATTTTAACATCGTAAACTATCCCTCTCTGGACAGTAATATTTTAGTGGGTCCTGCATATGACGTATACATATCTTGCCTAGTAGCATTTGCTAGATTCTGTGTTAAATGAGATGAGTTGAATTAGCGTCACAAAGCATTGTTGCAGAAACTTAGAAAAAAGGGCTATACCACCAAGAGCCTCCAAAGTTTCTCAAATTTGGCGATACATATAGCATGCTGATAGCAAAATATGAGCATAGCGTGCAAGATCTATGGCATTTCGTTTCATGTCTAATTCCGCTTAACCCGGGGCTAGGGGCCGTATGTACCCAAATCGTCATGGTGCTCATATGAACAGACACAATCAAAGCGTGACACATCACTCTCTAGATGACGACTTTACAATGAATATCATTTGGATTAAGAATCAGCGAGGCGGATTTGATATTTTTGAATCATCATGATGTCTTGCCGGCATCATTGAAAACTGTTGACAACTTCTCTTTTGCAGGAAACTAGCCTAGTATGTTTATGTCTACTAGGATTGTCTTTTTTGAATTTGGTGCTAATGCTGTTATATGGAATATGGAATAGGTCTTTGGATTATGGATGCAGGTATTCATTAATGTATCATGATTGCTGAATTATGAATGACGGGCCAGACGCTTGTAATTGATCTCTTGTCCTTACATTAGGACACTACCCGCATGCTTTCCAGGTTCGAAAAGGAATAGGAACCAAATGTCGTGATATGACTCGGATAGTGTTGAAAGATACGTTAAATCATACTCACTGATTCACTAAATGATGTACTTGTCACAGTATCCTCTGCCAGGATTTAGATGTTTTTCGTCTTGGATCGTACAGTTAGATATTGCCAGATACCACACGATCCAGAAACAAAATGAACAAAGATCTTTTCCACAGTATTTCACTGGGCTTTTCCAGTTCTTCTGTCTGCCATTCGGTGTGATAAATACACCAGGTTAATTTCATATACCGGTACTGATCAGTAAGGTTCTCCATTGCCTAAATCAGCAGACCTGCCATGTCTTTATTGTTGTAGCCCGATAGACTTGTTCTCCTTTGTCTCTTGACATATACTTGAAATATGGACCAGGAAATTTAAGCCAGGTATATCTCTCACTCCTGGTTGCATGAAGCCTGTTGATTTAGTTGTCTTCATATCTCTCCTTCTGTTAACATTTGTTGTCTGTGCAATATCTCCAGTTCTAGGATATTGATTCTTACCAAACTTTATCCAAAAATGACACCTATTCTTTATAATAGCAGGTTACTTACGCTAACGCTCTTTGAGGTTATGCAGGGGTAACGCAAATCGTATTTTATGCGAAGTGTCGCCATTCACATGGGGCAAAATTTATCTGCAGGGATTCATAGACATCGAGTTTTATTACGGTTAAAGGGTAGGGAGAATATATATAGATGAGTGGTATCTCATCCACGCTTCCATTGCAGATGTTCATGTGGACATCTTCAATGACATGCCCCCATACTTTAGCAGCGCATATCCAAGAGGGGTACAGGTCCAAGAGCAATAAGCCCTATCATTTCACCTGTTGTCCGTTCTATCACACCAATTGATGGCTGTAGAATGTGGCCAAACCTATGATGGACCCGTGAAAAGAAAGAAACTTGGATTTTGGGATATAAAGTCATTTGAAGTCAAAAGGTCAAAGAGCAAGGGCCCAAACATTGCTGTATTGGGGTAAGCTAGTTATTGTTGCTAACAAAAGTAAGTCATAGATCTGAAAGCTTCTAACAAAATTTACTGAAAAGTTTTTTATTTGGAATTAAATTAAATCTTGATCAAATGTGCGGGCATATTTTGAAGCCCCATGAGCTCGTAAGTAAATTTGTACAACCTGAAGTGTGGTACTCGAGACACCATTTCCAATAAAAGCATTCCAGTAAAATGCTAGAAAAGTTGTTGAGATTTGGGTCCCTTCTCGGGCATGAAGTGAAGGCTCCAGAAGTTGCTACCCCATTGCAATTATATTGCAGAAAGGAAAAGGATCTTGAATGCGGCAAATGCATTGCCACATTGAAAACCTCGTTTCTTACTGCACCAAGCCTTGATATTCCACAAGCCATTTGTATTATCCACATATGTTCCTATTAAAGCAGTTGGCTATGTGCGAGGACAAACACATGATGTCCTTGTGAGCAAGCAGTTGCATCAATTGACTGGAGTACCAAGGGGAACAGAATATCATATCATATTGCGCAACTTAGGTGGTTGGTCATTTCTGTCACATGGATACCAATTCACAGCAGAGTGTAGAAAGTATACTAACATCCCGAGTATGACATCACTTTTGCAAGCCTTTCAGATACAAACATCTAGTCCTTCAATCAATATTCAGCGGTCGTCCATTAATGAATTTCCGCATCCATATAACGTAATTAGCACCAAACTCAGAAGAAAAAAAAATCAATTAGTGTATACATAAACATAGGATAGTTTCCTGCAACAGTTTTCAATGATATCGGCAAGACATTACAATGTTCCAAAGATATCAAATCTGTATCGCTGATCAATATTCTTAATCCATATGATTTTTGTTGTAAAGTTTCCTGGAGAATGATGTATCTATCTCAGTCAAGCTTTGACTGTGACTGTTCATGTGATCATCAGGAAGATCTTGAAGTACATGGGCTCATACGGCCCCAAGCCCTGGTTAAGCGGAACTGGAACACAACGCCATCCTCGTATATTGCCATGAGCATGCGATAAGTAGAACTTGAGTGATGGCGCTTGGTGGTATAGCCCTGTTTTATAAGTTTCTGCAATAATGTTTTGTGACGTCCCATGCAAGAAGCATCATCTTGCTCAGTTCTGACGACCTAAATACGATGAAACATAGCTCTCGAAAACAAAACAGAAGCACATGACAGATTTATAGCTCTATCATTATAGAGGAAGTAGTACTGATCAGAATGTCCTCAAACCTGAATTCCTTCATTAATGTGCATAATTTTCTAAACTGTTACATATCCAACCAGATTGTCTCGATTTAGGTACAAGTATCGGCCCGATAATCAGTAACAAACCATTGTCTAGGTGTTCAAGCGCCTGATATCCCCTTTCTATGCACGACCTTGAATGAGCCCTGTTTGCGCATTTGAGTTAATACACCATGGGCAATGCCCCAAATACAGAATGTGCATATCTTGGTCTCTCGTCAACCACCATTTTCACTGTGAACTAAGCATGGTGTAAGACGCAGCTTCGAGGTCATCACCATCCTGGGTGATCACTGGACCTTTAGTTTGGATCTCTCTGAAGAAGAATTCCACATTGTTGCATGATAAGCTAGGACTTATTACCAAGCCTTGCCTTCTGCTTTAGCCACACACAGACTCTTGTGAGAGCTTCATCTTCCCGTTACTTTGAAAAAATTCATACGGAGAAGAAAACAATGTTTGATGCCATTGTAACTCAAAATATGTTGAAATTAAGATACCTAATGCTGCTTATCATCATGAAAGACGACTTCTGGGAAGGGGAATCTGGAAATCCATTTTCGGAATGGTCTGATAGGATGAGAAGTGGTCCGTAACCTTAAATACATATTTTGTCCATTGATAGCTGCATTGTTTGGAGCGAGATGGAATCAAAAGTGCATAAGATCTGTGGCATTTTCTGGAGCAGGCATGAAGTCAGTGTCGTCGGGCCTAGTTTTAGAGCGGACGGGGCAGGGCGGGGCATGTCTATTCTTTGGGGAACCACTATTACCTTCGTGGGGATAAGTATGTTGATTCGGGGATAAAGACGTAGGTCTATGATCTACTGGCAAAGCAAATGGATGACCCACAGATACATGCGAAACCTTTCTACCCTGTAAACTGAGCTTCGAGCCTCTCTTTCAATTTGAGAATGTCGTCTCTCTTTATCTAGAATAGAACAACTGACATGGTTAAACAAAGTGTTATGCCTGACCAGTGCCCATCGTACTATGACAGTGTCCTAGTAAATCCATCCATCCTTCCGCCGGAGCTGTTGGTATCAAACCTTCAAAGAGTGGACCTTACAACAGAATGACAGCCATCCAATTGCACTGGCATGTTTCTGTACCGTAGGAAGAAAGTATAGAAATTTTTATCAAGGATGTGTTCATAGTGTTGAATGGTCGGCCAACGGATTTATCCCACTGCCAATATTCATCTTGATGAGCCTGATCTTGAGCGTTCTGCTTTATCCGCGATGCTGGGGAAGAACTATCCGACGTTCATTATTCAGATGTCGTCCACAAAATAATTTCTGCGTCAGTTATCGAAAGACCTTATTCGTGCATGAAATATGCATGAAATAAAAATTTAAAACACACAAGATTATCTGCAAGAGAGAAGCGGTCATAGTTTTCAATGATGACAGCAAAATCTCGTATTCTTCTAAAAACTAGAATCTGTATCACTGAATTCCAATTCGTTATCAAGAGTATAATGTATGGCGTTCAAGCTTATAACAAGAATCCACAATTGTGTCCATAAATCCCCTGGGTTCCGCAGTGCAAGAGGATACAGCGATAAAGTCGATATAGCATATAACGTCATCCATGTCACGCGAACCTGGTTTATCGTGTTGATACCCTCAGCACTTGAAAAGCGGTGGGCATACTAGGATTTTGGTAGAAACTGCTGGGATTTCGCTGTGTGATGGGAAAGTCAATGGAGAGTGCTAGGCTTTTTTCAGAGAAAGAAAATTTACAAATAGGTAAAATGGTGGAAGGACTGGACAACCTCTCACAGAATAAAGTTGGTGATTGGAGAATGGTGGACATATATGCAATCACTGATAGGAACAGCTAGGGACAATGCTGAGAGGGTGCTGGACATGCAACCAGGAATTAATAGTACCAGAAATGAATAGTAATTGCTGAGGTTATGATGCTGTACATTTTGCTGTGCTGTGTGGATATACTACTGTGTGGCCCAGGGCAGCAGTAATTTGTCAACATGTTTATAGTAAATCTGCGTTGAGTGTATTCTGTTTTTGGCACAGAACGTTTGAGAAGGTTACAGATTACACATGAAAACTCTAGTGCTGTGAAGAATATTCTAGCAAGGGCTAATGTGATAGGGGATCTCTGGAATGTTGGAGGCAGTTGTTTACTGCATCATATATGACATCATTTTCTCTGTGAGGTATATATATTGAACTGTATAAACAAGTGACATTCTGTAAAATTTGTGAGATTCTCTTATAGCCAGCGAGATTGTGAAACTGGTTGAGGAACGTTGGGACTGTCGACAAGTGTTTTCACACAAAAGCGTGTGAGTGGGATTATTTGTTATTGGAACACAGACGTGCTGGTTAAAGACCGTTGTTGGAGACTTTTACTGTGAAGTCTGTGAAGTCGACGTTGTTGTGAGAAATTTTCATGGTGCTGTTCCTAGGTTCGAATTACAGAATTTGAACTCGTCGCTGGAGTTGGACTGTTTTGTGGAGTGTGAAACGAGTGGATTTCACAAAAACAACAGGACTGGATACATGATAAAGGAACTGGAGGAAATTGTACAACAACGCTAGATAGAAAGCGGACAGAACTGGACACTTAATGGACTGCATGTATACAAATTAAAGATTTAGGATCATTTAACCTGCCTGCCACATTCCTTTGCGGTATTGTAGTAAGCCTACTCTTTGTGACATATTGTACGGTATCACAGTTTGTAACTGTATATTTTATTTTCTGGTTGGTTAATTATATAAAATCTTTAATTGAACCATCTTGTGTTTTGTTGTAATTGAGTGCATAACAAATTGCACGTCCGGGATCTGAACCAGTTTTGTGTTGAGTTTGAGAAAACAGAATTGCACATTTAAGTTTAGTGATGCAAGTAGTCATTTTGTGTTTTCAGTGTTGCTGGTAACTGATATCCTCAAGCATTTGTAGAGAAGGAAACTTGTCCAGAAGTGACTTAGAGGAATTACCTAAGGCTGAGTTACAATCATTAGCCAGCCGTTTGAATGTTACTGTATCAACCAGTATGAGGATGAATGAAATATTCCGGGCAATAGCAGGGCATTTAAATTTAGAAGATAAATTCGGTGATGACGAATCTGACCTGGGCAAGAAGGTGAAATTAGCTGAGCGCTGAGGGAAAAGGATGTAGAGGAAAAAAAGGCAACCACCACGCGGGGGGTCTAATAATTAATACCTCAGCCACCAGTCAGATTTTTAGACTGGATTCCCGGCCGCGCGCACATCGCCGGAAGTGAATAATATAGTAAAATAGATGTTTGCCGAACATTTCGCTTACTTTTCAAGTCGGCATAATACCTCTGTTGACCTAGCGTTAAAAAGAATTATCTGGAGATTATTTTCCCCGAACAGACCACATGAAAAGTAGTTCGCTCATGTGCAAAACTGAAGGAGTTGTTCGGCCGGATTCAAACCGAACCGTGCGTACGTGGGTTTTATCCTATACGTCATAGCAACGTAGTAAGGTCAACTTCCGCTATTGGAGGCAGGGATGATAAATGAGCCTGCGAAATAGAGCATGCGCTGTGGGGAGGATGGCAAAAAGGCAGAGCTCTGGAGGAATGAAGGTTAAAGGCAAAGGAATGAAGAAAAATGTTAAAGTTAAAAAGGAAAACTATGTGGAAAAGAACGGATCAAATTAGAACAGTTGGGGCTGAATAAAACAGGAAAGAGATCAAGAAAGAGACAACGAGAAAGTGTGAGAAAGAAAGAGAGAGAAAGGGGGGAAAGAAAGAGAGACCGACAGAGAGAGTGGAGAATGTTAGGCAAAGGGAGCATGAAATTGCATGAAATCACCTGTCACCAACACACAACCAACGAAGGCCATAGTTCTTACCATGAAAGCCTGGGGCAATGTTAAAGCGCAGCTCAACTATTTGAACAATCTCATTAGTGAACAATTGCCAAGCCACCTCTCTGTGCTCCTAGATGAAGATGTATACATCAGTCAGAATATCTTAAATAACAAATCCAATATCCACCTGAGGCATTGGAACGTAGGATTGTATGACAAGAAGAGAGTAATACCCACCAAATCCGGCATCAATGATGCTACAGGTGAGACATAAATCAAAATTTTGGAAAAGAGATGCATTCACATGCGTTAAACTTGCAATAACCGGTTGATGATCCCACAGAGTATTTTGTATCTCTCTGGATAAACGTAATTATATAATCTTTTTCAATTCATGTTTTTCAAACATGTTAAACTTGTAATGAATGGGGGATTATCCCCACTGATAAAAATTTTCAAGTTGAGTATGATGTATCAGTGTAGGTAAATGTTCTTTTATGATTTCGTTGAATAAATATATCAGTCAACCTCAATTCTTTTCCAGTCATCACTAAATATATCCACACCTTCACACGTTTGAAGAATATCAACTCACAACACCCTTTTGGTGAGTGACTAACTCATTTGATTCATTCTTAAGTTTATACAATGTTACATCATGAATATTTGAAAATTAACAAACTACACCCACAACATCATTATAATTCGACATATATACACTATGGGTTACATTATTCACATCATTAATAATTTTTCATCTACAAATGGTACATTTACAAGTGGTTCTCAATGATCCTATATACCATTCGGTCATTCTTATCTAGATCATTGTCAAAAATTGCTAGTATATCACTCATGCGTCTAACACGACATATATGCAATATAAAATATACAAAATTGACCACATGTGGCTGTGAAGAGTCCCTGTACTCTTCTACTGTTGATGGCCGAATATTCTGAATGTTTATTCAAAAAATTTATAAACTCATCATACTGAGGTGGCTGTCCATAACAATCGAAATAAACATCCCTCTCATTTTTACTCAAATACAAGGCCACCCAATGTCGCTCCATTTTACCATGAGTGTCTTTGTTGAACAGATATGCCCCGGGGTATTTCACCCACCATCGACTCGGTAGTTTGTCTCTGGGAAACACACATTGGAAGAACGGTATCTGTGCTGTGTTCATTATGTAGCATAGTCTGGGATGACATTCCTCGCCCTACCGACCATAATCACATTCTCAAATTCTCCACCACAGATTATATTAATTGTGTTGGGCAATGGCTCTGTAAAGTGCATCTCCAGCATCAAGCTCCCCTTTTTGGCCAAGTTGGAGTGCCTACTATTGGCCATGTCAGGTGTTAGATCGTAACAGAACAAGGTGTACCCCTCGCGAAATTCATTCTTAGCAATGGTGTTTCCTTCATCTTCATACAACTGCCCTGTACTTGTGGAGAGCCCTAGATACCTTAGGACATAATTTTGTCAACGGAAGTCTGGCTCTAGCGGTTTCCCTGGAATTTGCTGACCATCCACGTGAAGAGCAAAAAAGTTTGTGTTGTAGTTCTTGAAGTTGTATGAATTTTTATTATAGCTACTATTGAAGGCATCTGTATCTAAGCACCCAATGACGATATGCTTTCGAAGCTGTCTCGGGAATAGATTCTCATGAAAATACTTTCATTTGTACCATGGTCACTGGATATTTGGCAGCACCTTTTTCTAATGCTTTTATGTGACCCAACTGGACCCCCACATTCAGCTTTATTTTTCCTGTAAAGGATTGTTGTTTTGTACGCAGGATCGTCTTTGGCACTCACAAGCATGGAAGCGGTTTTGCTCTGCGCTAGCCTTAATTTCAAGTCCACCACATTTAACAGGTATCTATTTTGTAGGAACGTGTCGAGATGTAATTTCCCATCATGTCCACAGGCCTGTTTCGTTCATGATGAAATCGACTTGTTTAACATGAAATACAGCAACAAATACACCGATCCAACATCCGCATCCTCAATGACATCTGATCCATTAGCGTTGACTATCTTGGCCTTTACATACAGTAACGTATTTGATAGATCAATATAATCCTCTCCAGACCCCGAAATGCTGAATTCTATCGGGCCACTGCCTGTGATGTTAGATAATGGATGATCTTCCACCCACTGCCCCAGTTCCACACTTGTATGCGTTGGTGGCACACTGAATAGATCTAGTTAGCTGTTGGCGGACTCACAAGTGAATAAGCACCGTGCAGGTGCTTCTGTCTTGCAGGAAACAAGCCTATGTTTATGTATACTATGATTGTCTTTTTGAATTTGGTGCTGATACTGTTATATGGAATATGGAATAGGTCTTTGGATTATGGACGCGGATATTCTCTAATGGACGACGGCTGAATTATGAATGACGGACCAGACGCTTGTAATGCTTAGGAAAAAATATCTGCCCTCCTTCCTCACTTGTTTCCTCGTCTTGTTGCCCCACAATTGTTTTTCGTTTTATACCACGCCTCTGTGGATTTTGCCTCCTCGCAGATATTCGATTAACTTGAGCAGTGAATTTATGAAGCAAGTTATCCCCATCCTCTTTTGCTCCGCGAATTGGAGCGATATGCAAGAGGTGGGAAAAATTGACGACGTCTGGTGGCTGAAAAGCAACAATATGACTCTACAGGAAAGCATCCCTCGGCACCTAACATTTAAATCCGAGATAACGGTGGATTCTCTGACGTAGCCTTAGTATCTCAGCCGCGCTTTTATTGCAGTTGTTCATGTGGAGACTATATGAATTACCCACACGGTCCCTATCACCGGTTTAAGCGGAATTAGATACGCTAGCTCGGGAGCTGTGATGACAGATCAGTCCAAACAACTCATCTGATGTTAATTAGCATCGTGGACGTGTGATGGAGCAGACGCCTCAACATGGGGTAACTTGGTAAATGCAAGAATAATTAGTGAAGCTAACCTGTAATGCCCGACGTCGTACGAGTCTGAATCTGAGGTGCCGAGGGAAGCTTTCCTGTGGAGTCATACGGTTGCTTTTTGTTCGGCAGACGTCGTCAATTTTTCCCACCTCTTGCATATCGCTCCAATTGCATGATTATGTGGGAATCATAATTTTGTAAGCCATGAACTGGAATTCTTTCTTTGTAGTTGTAGTTCACATTACAGACGTTAAATACAGCAGCACGAAAACGACCCATTGCATTTTGCAGTGATCCCCAACGCGATCATCGCCAAGATCACCATGGCAAATATGGCAATTCTTAGCATTGAAGAAAGCATGCCAGTCTTCTGATTTCATTTCAATTGGTGATGGATTTTTGTAGGAGAGGTTGATTCCTTTCTGTTCTTTCAACATGCATTTAATAAAAGTTTGTGCCACATTTTCGCCACGGTATATGAAGGAGGTTTTTGCCATGTCTTCGGTTTAGCCTATAACTTTGTAAGCGAGCCCTGAAGGTACATGTTGCGCTTGTCTTGTGCTGTGAGACGTTGTGGGATCTGATTGACAGGAGTGGATTCTCTTGAGGCGCGATCCAAAATCGGCATAAATAATATGAGGAAGTTTTATTTGCTAGGTTTCATCTGTGAAACGCAGCCACTTGTTTTCCTCTTTTGGAAGTTCAATTATTTGTGGTCCATGGATTTGATAATAGGGTAAATGCAGCTGCAACACATCCTCTCTTATGATGCCATGTAGGTAATAGGGGCAATAATGTGTATTACGCCCATTTTTATTTTGATCACATAGCAGACGGTTAATTGATTTAATCCAACAGTAATGGGATGTGTTCTCGTTTGGAGATAGTAAGTAAATTAACGTGTGTGTCTCATAGTTTATCTGTGATGTGAATTGGAAAGATCTCTCCATTAACATAGCTAAACAGATTGATGTAGATGTGATTTTGACATTCAAATTTTGGAATATCACCATGTTTAACAGGGAATTCAATATCTTTGAAGTTCAACTCTTGTGCATGTAACCGATATGAAGAGATACTGGTGTATTTTCTTCATCGAATCTTCTATAACTTGTTCAATGTCCTTTTTCTTGAGAGCAATCTGACATAGGCTACCCCTCTAAAATAAGGTTCAACGTTACGGTGATAACTTCTTCACCTTTTGATTTTTTATATTTATCCTGCATCGATATATAATATTTCACAGGGTGATCATGTACAGCTTTCTTTGGAATTTGCTTTATTTTATTGTACTTTTGGCTAGTAAATAAGAGGAGGGGGAGTTTAATTTGGCTTAATGTCACACTCAAGTTTGTTCCACTCATATGGTGACAGTCAATTTGGTTTGTTGAGGAAGCCGGAGTACCCGGAGAGACTACCTCCCTTCGGCAAGTAACTGACAAACTTTCACACATGATCCATCTGGGCTCAATCCCGTGCCGGTTCAGCGGTGTGAGGCTAGCGGTCAACAGCGAAGCGCATAAGACCACTCGGCCACCGAGGGCTCCCGTAAATAAGAGGGTGTCTCGATTTGAAGCCCCATCTGCAGAAATAGTTTTCACTTCAGCCTACCTCCCAACACGGTACACGCATCTTCCTTTACATTAGTTGCATCAGTTGTGCCTAATCCACGTTGGTTATAACGTAGTAAAGATTGAGAGTGAGAGTGAACTTCCGTTACGTATGGTGGCCGATAAGGGACATCGCTGCATTGTCTCAAGCATGTGGTTTGGTAACACGAATGCAGGATGCGAAGGCGAGAGGCTAGGATGCGAAGTGCGAAGGCAGGATGCGAAGTGCGAAGCCTTATTGGATGTTAAAGAAACGATGTTTATAGAAAAGTATGGTTCTGAATTGAGCGGATCACATAGACCTTGAATATATTTGTTCTTTTGTTTAACAACTTCGTGAAATTAACAGATTTCATGCAATACAAGTGCGTATTTATCAAACTGTTGAAGCATGTCAGAATTTTCAACATCCTGAAAATACCCACCTCTGCTTCACAGACCAATTATGTTTGATTTTGATTATTGTTTATTGCATCTGTTGTACTTATTCGAATTATCCCTTTCATTCTCTCTTATTGTGGCCAACTGTTTCTATTAATGTCAGCATGTTATCGAGTCACTGCTTGTTTATGCCAGGCGCGTCGTCTAGCGACCGTTGTGCCCTGTATTTGTATATATACCAGTCTGTCATTTGTAAACAGTATTCCTTGAGAAGAACATTACACGTACGTTCGAAACTGCAGTCGGAATATAATGCAGTAGAAAGTTGAGAAGGTTTTTTTGTTCTTTTTCTTATATTACCCCGGTACTGCTTCATGCCAGCAAACTTCCCTTTTACCATTATATGTGTTAGTATATATCAATATATACTTATACATTGTATTCTATCAAGACATAAGGAAATCGAGAAGACGGTATTAACAATGTATGATGAGGAGGAGAGAGAAAAGGTGTGGACTGTAAGGAATGAGGGGCAAGCGAATGAGGGGCAAATCGATGAGGGGCAATACGATGAGGGACAAACGGGTGATGCTGCAAAAGGTGAGGGTGAGAGCGATGAGGTGGAGGACGAATTCTTAAAGTAGCACCATTCATATATTAAACTTGAGTATTCAGATTTGATAGGGTGCTATTAAATAGATGACTTATTGACCGAAGGAAAAAAATGTTGTACCTCACAATTGAGGCTGTATAATATGTTACGGTTTTCTTGTGATGTGACGGTGAGGTGTTCATTTCAGTTCATGTGTATTCCACAACTGAGTCTGTTTAACATGTTACCATAATAGAAAAAAAGTTCATTCAGTTTACATGTATCTTAATAAATGGCTGATTTGATTTTTTCCTTTTAGATGTTCATTTCAGTTCATGTGTATCCCACAGTTGAGTCTGTATAACATATTACCGAAGTAAATTTTTTAAATTTGTTTTAGATGTTCATTTCAATTCACATTTACTTCCTACATGTGTAGTAACTAGGTCACAGTCTCGCAGGTTGAAGAAGCAAGAGGCCCAGTCTGAGAAATTGGGCGATGATACTGGTGTTTGGTTATCAGAGACCGTTTGGGAGCCTCCGGTGGTTGAGTGGTTGAGCTCTTCACTGGTGATCACTAGCCTCACACTTTTTGTTATTATTGTTTATTTAGATCGTTATTTATTCATTTCAGTTGATTTCAGTTTTTTGTATGTTAATTTCAGTTCATGTGTATCCCACAACTGAGTCTGTATAACATGTCACCGTCTTCTTGGGATATGACTTACTCAAACTTTAGTATACAGAGTGTATAGGGTGCTATTTAATAGATGGGTGATTTGTATTTTTTTTGATTGAGGTTCATTTTAACTTTAGATGTATCTCCCAACTGAGTCTATATAACATGTTATCATTTGCTAGTGATATGACCTATCAAACATTAGTATAGAGAGTTTATATATTGTTATTAGATAGATGGATGATTTTGAATTTTATTAAAAAAAAATCTTGTTAACTTTGGATTGATATGTAGGTGGCAATTGGGTTTGTATATCGTTTTTTTTTAAATCATTTGTAGAAAGTTATTAGGGGGATGAATGATATGTAAGATGTGAAATGATTGATTTATGCTTTTGCTTTAAATTAGGAGACAGTGGATTGAGTTGGTAGAACGGTTAAGAGATCAAATATCAGATTGATGAAAGAGGAGAGAAAACTGAGAAGAAAAATGTAAGTACATGTATTTGTACCTGCATTCAGCTTGGAGACGAATGAATGAAGAAACAACAACACACTGGGGTATGGTCGACTAAGGCCACGTTTCGTGACTATTTAATGAATGAATTGAAAATCGTGAATTTAGAAAAAGTCCACTTTTAGTGATTGTTTAATGGATGAATTAAAATTCCAGAATTTAGCAAAAGTCCACATTTAGTGGCTATTTAATGGATGAATTGAAAATCCTGAATTTAGTAGAATTTAGCTGTACGTGTTACCAGAAATAGATCGAAAGTTGTGAACTAAAATGTATTTATTAAAGTATAGCTGGTAACACGGAAAGTATGTGGCTGACCAAAAAAGACCAAATGAAGGAAGTGGGGCTGAACCGCCACCACCGCTCGCGGCGCTCGCGAGTGGCAGCCCCAATCCCAATCCGTACGCGCCTAGCCGACCAATGGAAAAGAAGAAGGGAGTGTCTGGGGGGGGGGACGGGATCCTGAATGAACCAACCTCCTTCCATACCGCTACCACCTTGGGATGTGCCCCGCATTAAAAACCCAGCCCCCCAAATTTATGAGGGTTTTGCTGGGAAAAGATGGGGCACAAACACATGTTCCTCCAGGATGGTTCAACTATGTTTGATATGACAGATTACCTGAATATTGACGTCTGACTAGGAGATACAGCCCGTAATCTCCAGCGATATTGCACTAAACTGAACTGGTGAGAACCACCCTGGAGGACAACTGGGTGCAGCCTGCAACCCGTAACGTCATGTAAATGAATAGTAATACAAAGGCATTAAAAAGCAACGTACACAATAAAATAAGGATACAGTGAAATTGTGAGATAGTCTGTTACAAAGTCGTCGATATCCGGCTTCTGCAGCCCGCAAGAAGCTCATTGGTATTCCCCGCGTTGACGTATTAGAGTAGTTAAGACGTCGGTATATTTATAAACTTGAAACACAAAGCAGATGCAACCCGCAAAAGGCTTTGGGTGCCGAGGACCAATTAAGGAAGTTTCATGCATTATTGATAGCGCAATTTGTACGAATGTAAGACTTGAATGCGTCTGATTTCCATCTCCCCAGTCGGCGAATCTGGCTGTCAGATAATCCTCTAGCTGATGCTTCCGTAGTTGCTCCAATGCGAAAGCTATGGCTGCGGAAGTGTTCGACGGGAAGCCCTGCTGTCTTCAGGGCATTATGGAGTTCGGTCGTGAATTCCTGTTGAGACACTGGAAGGGCTGGTGGATATGCGAATAATGGACCCGGAGCATTACCCCGCTTGACGATGAACTCCCGCATCGCCCTGACCGTACAATATGGAGAGTCTGATTTTGGGATAGTGAGGTGGAACGGTTCCCCCGAGGTGTGTTTAAAATCTATGATGGTTAAGCAAAGGCTCGACGTAACTGGATCGAAACGAACTGCCGTGAGTTGCAGCAAATTCTTGGATGTGGGACCTTTTGAAGCTATTTCGCCGACACGCAGGAAGGCACTAAAAGCTAGTAAAAACATGCTTTTGAATAAGCAAGCGCGGTAATGGGTTGGAATTGACAGAGGCAGGGCCTCGATAATGCGATGGAGAATGTCCTTCGTAATTGGTAAACGATTATCCTTTGATGGGGACAATTTTCGACATGCTCACAGTAATTTATGGATCAGAAAACTGGAGGTGGGATCTGAAAAATTCAGAACTTTGTGGGCATACGAAATGGCGGACAGATACGAAGTGATTGTGGAAGCCGAAAATTGTTTTGAGGTTAAGTACGAAATAAAAAGAGCCATGGTAGGGATGGACAGAGGTAACGTGCTGCTGAGCTGGTACTGGAGACAAAACACCTGAAAAACTTGCCACGTGCGGTGGTATGACCGCCTGGATGAGGGGGCAAGTGTGTGGTGTAGGAGATGTTCTAGCCCTTCCAACAGGGGAACGCAGGAAGTGGCGGGATGAGATTGGGGTTCCGTTGAGCCTCGGGGGCCAGACGTCTGAATTCGTCTACCTGTATACGTGAGAGAGCATCCGCTAAGACATTAAATTTTCCAGGTACATGAGTGGCCAAGAACTGAATATTAAAATTCAAACAAGATAGAACCAGTCGTCTTACCAATGCCATTACCTGGGGTTGCTTGCAGGTTTGCTTGTTGATAATACTTACTAGTGCCATATTGTCCGTGAAAAACTCCACTTTCTCGTTGGTGAACTTGGACCCCCACACCTCCACAGATAGGACAATTGGGTATAGTTCTAGCAACGTGATATCCTGGTATCGCCACTGGTCATCCCATGAACCATAGAACCAATGAGTGCCTAATACTGCCCCATATCCTAGCCCTGCTGCGGCATCAGTGTACAAGGAGAGTGAATCAGATGATGACCATTCTAGGTTGAGGAAGTAGGACTTACCATTATATGTTTGCAGGAAGGATTCCCACATAAGCAGATCGTCTTTCACCTGGCGGGTCAAGCGGATGTGATAGTAAGGTTTGTTGACACCAATGGTCAGATCTGCCAGCCTGCGTAAGAATGCTCTACCAGGTACAATGACATTGCATGCAAAATTCAGAGTGCCCAGAATTTGTCTGAGATTATGGAGAGTGATTTTTTCCTTAGACATGCAATAGGATATGAGTTCTCTGCATCGCTGTAATTTGTCGAGAGGCAAGCGTACTTCAAATTTTATGGTATCCAGTTCACAGCCAAGGAATGGTAGGATTTCGGAGGGACCCGCTGTTTTATCTTGGGCCATGGGGACTCCTATATCATCACACATGTCGAGGAAAGACTCTAGCTGGGCTTCACATCCTGCTTTTGAGGAATTGATAATCAAGTAATCATCAAGGACATGTACTATTCGTTTGATGCCTAGCTTGGTTCTGGCTGCCCATTCAATCGCAGAACTGAATGACTCAAATATGCTACATGAAGAGGAGGCTCCCATTGGTAAACATCGATCATGGAAGTACTCGTCACGCCACGTGAAACCTAAAAGATGATACTGGGACGGGTGTACCGGGATGAGCCTGAAAGCAGATTCAATGTCCGTTTTGGCCAAAAAACAGTTCCGACCCGCTGAGAGGATGTGGTGTATAGCATCATCGATGGTGGCATACTGTACCGTTGCCGCGTTACGCGGAATACCGGAGTTGACCGACAAACCTTCCGGATAGGAGAGATGATGAATCAATCGGAATTTGCCTTGTTCTTTCTTTGGAACCAAGCCTAAAGGGGAGGAATGGAATGGGTCGAAAGGTGGTAGAGGAAAAGGTCCAGCGATGCGACCTAACGCTAATTCTTTGTCTAGTTTACCTTGTACTGCGTCCGGATTTTCATCCACCGATTTCAAGTTAGTAAAGGTTGAGAGAGGGGTTTCGCTGAAACCCAGCGAGAAGCCAAAACGGAAACCCTTCAGCAAATAATCGCGACGGGAGTGGCCATATCCAATAAGCCATCCCGCCAGTCTAGATATTACGACTGGAGTTGGAAGACTGGTGGTTATTCCTGTTTGACTGAAGGAATGGTCGGGTGGTTTGGGTGGGTGCACTACTTCGAGGAAGTTGGGCTGTGATTCCTCTTTGGGATTGTTGTAAGTGGCCTTCCGGGCCTCTCGTGCGAAAGGGCTGAGACCCGGTTCCTTGTGGATGTCCCTGATTACCTTTGGCACGATAACATTTTAAGGCTGAATGGGGGTGGCCACAGTGGAAGCAAGCGTGTGAAAATTTACACCCACTACAGAAACGGCCCTTGTGGAATTTGAAACAGTAACCGGCTGGGACTGATTGAGACTGGTTTGATTGTGTCGTGCTTGTTAATGGACGTTTGAACGCGGGACCACTAAGTGATTCCGCTAAGCGGTCCAATCTACTCTCTAAATAAACTTCCCCCTGGAGTGAATCCCAAGAACAGTTTTGCGTCGACTTCAGTTGTCGAAAACGACGGTCGTATGTGAACCAGTCCCCCCTTTTCTGGTGGATATGGCGGACCGTTTCAATATATTTCATCATGTGGGGTGCTTGATCAGGTTTGTGGGAGGTGTAAATTGCCGTGAAGATAGAAAATAAATGTGCCCATTTGTCGAAAGTAAGTTTATGTTTTCGGTCTGCTGGGGCCCAAGCCAATGCAGGGGAAGCTGCACTGGTATCTGAGGCACTATTGGGTTCACTAAGGGTTAACGTGTATGCAGCTTGATTCTTCCAATCGGGGTCGAGAGTATGGAGCTCTATAAATTCATCTGCCCTGATTTTTGCCTGAATCTTACCTGAGACATGTGCCGCAAGTGGGACCTGTTGAATATTGGCGGCCACCTGGGGTTGTACAATATGTGGAGACTCACCTGTCATCGTGATGACGGACCGTTCTACTAAATCATTCACCTCGTCAGTTGGATAGCTGACTGTTGCGAGTGCTGTTGGCTGGTGTATAGCAGCGGATCGAGACTGAAAGGCTGCTTGAACGGCTTCTGTGGCAGCTTGTGTGGCAGCAGCGACGGCTGCCGCTGTGGATAATTGAATTATCTCCTCCCTCATTTCTGCCGAGATGGTAGGCGCTACAAGAGAAGGAGCTGAAAGGGAAGATGGTCTGCCCAGTTTACTGCGTTTGCCAGTAACTGCCGCTACGACATCCTGCACGCGGGCGGAAGCACGTCTCTTGGGTGGCATACCTGTAAAATACTTAAGGCCATAAAAAAAAAATTAAGCCGTTTTTATCGCACAGAGTGAGATTGAATGTAAATTGGAGGGAATAAATCAGCGACTGGCGATTTCCGCACTGCGCATATACAAAAACAAGCGACTGGCGATTTCCGCACTGCGCATATACAAAAACAAGCGACTGGCGATTTCCGCACTGCGCATATACAAAGACAAGCGACTGGCGATTTCCGCACTGCGCATATACACAAACAAGCGACTGGCGATTTCCGCACTGCGCATATAACAATTCAATTCTTTACTTCTATACATGAATACATACAGAAAATGTTAAAACTAAGATAACATATTACATTTACATATTAAGGTTATATTGTGACAGGACATAATCACCCCAGTCAAGAAAGCCAATTCATTCCAATTTATAAATTAGGTATATAAAACAGCACGGGCGATTACCACACAGGCTGAGATTAACTGACTATGGTGGTGGATAACCAAGCGACTGGCGATTTCCGCACTGCGCATATACCACAAACAGATTAGTTGTAAATGAGGGAAAATAATTTTTTTTTTTAATTTTTTTTTTGTGTGGGGCTGGGGGGGGGTTCCTCTCAAAGTTAAAAGGTGTATGGTAGACTGGAATAGATAGGGGTTAACCCGGAGCTGAAGTGTGTCCTAACGGCAACAAAATAAAGAAATAAACTAAATAAATGACTAAAATTCTAACATCCCGAAATTTATGCAAGCTATGATAACCGGTCCTATTACAGTTACTGTTTGTTTACATCGGCCATATTGGCGACCTTCATGACCTCGCGGACTGTACGAGATCATCGCGTGACACGTGGCAAAGTCAAACACGTGTGCTGGAAAATCTGGGTTAGCGTGTTACGTAACTTTGCCCCATTTATGGCCCATGTCGCCGCCTAGCTGATATGGCCCGAGTTGAGTGCAGAAATAAAGGGCGAACAAAGAAATCTGCCACGTGTTAGCGTGTCAACCGTCTAGCAGGGGGATAATTGAATGTTGGCACTTTGGATAAAGAGTTACGTTAATCGACAGTGATGGAAAGAAAATTAACCGAATCATAAAGGCCTAGTACTAAATTTTTGTACAAATCGTTGCGTACTAGAACTAGTGTAAAACAATCTTAATAAATCAAAATCCTATATGCTTCTCTATCGTATGATCGCTGGTTATTAAGATTGAGCGTAAAACTACTGCAGGCGTCTGAGGGCCTTTAAAACTGAGCCCCGAATGGATTTATATAAATAATAATTACCCCTGTCGTTTAAATGGACCCCGTCCCTGGAGAAATATTTAGCTGGCATGTTAGGCTTGGCAAAATGAGGCGACCACCAAAAGAAAGCAAATGGGTGTTCTTTTAACCGATTGAATAGACTGGTGTTCACTAGCTCTGCTCTGCGGTTGAAATCGGACGTTTTTGGCCGTAATCTAGGTAAAATCATACTTACAACAATGAGTCTCACCCGTAGGCGATTATGGAGAAGGTCTAATAGAAGAAGAAATTTCATTACCGTTACCGAAATCTCATCTGCTCCTTCCAAGTCCAGGTCGTTCGAACCTACTTGTAGAATGACGATGTCGGGCTGGTATGATGACACGACCTGAAGATCGTAGTCCCAAATTTTTGTGATCGTCCGCCCTCCAACACCGTGGAAACGGACATTTGTCGACTCGGAAAGGCGAAGATTAGCAGATAAAGAAGGGTTTACGTCCGATAAAAGAAACGATTCCAAGTTTCGAATAATTGAATGACCGAGAATGAGGGTTTTCATTGTACGTTTCGAAATCACTTACCGTTTAAATATTTGACAATCTTCTTGTGTTTTGTGAAAGAACTCATCCAATAGGGGTTACCGGCGTAAAGAATAAAATTCAATAGACGTTTCAAGCAGAACAAACTCGAAGCTGTGACAAATTCTAAAGACGCTGTTGTATCACCAAAGACCGGCTAAAGAGTGAATAGAAGTATAGATTATCTTTGTGTGGTCCCGGGTCACGTGGGTTTCCTGTGCACCCGTGATTGGCTCTTTCTCGCTCTTATGAATAAACAGTAGGTCTTCGCGGGAAAGCTATAGACAAAGGCAGTTAGCGGACTGCCTGGGCAAACTAACATTCCTGAATGCCTGAACAAACTCAGTTACGGGTCGTAACTTTTTATTTACATAGTATTGGAAGACATTGTAGTATATGTCTGACATATAGACTATGTTTGACAAAGCGTTTAGGTGGAGTTAGTTCAGGAATGAATTGTGATGGATCTGAATACTTTTATGAGAAATGTAATCTCTCATTTTACTGTTTACATGAAGTGAATACTGATATTAATGAACACCGTGTTAATTAAAATATTAATGATATGGATTTTATGGTAGGTAAGAAATGTATATTTATTTTCTTTTTAACAGTGAACACACCGAGGCCCACTGGGAGGAGGTCGGGTGGACAAGTCTCCATATGTAGGGGGAGTAGAATAACATACGGTATATAATGCACACCTGTCCCCTCTCTATACCATGCGGATTGATGGATCTGAATACTTTTATGAGAAATGTAATCTCTCATTTTACTGTTTACATGAAGTGAATACTGATATTAATGAACACCGTGTTAATTAAAATATTAATGATATGGATTTTATGGGGTAGGTAAGAAATGTATATTTATTTTCTTTTTAACAGTGAACACACCGAGGCCCACTGGGAGGAGGTCGGGTGGACAAGTCTCCATTTGTAGGGGGAGTAGAATAACATACGGTATATAATGGACACCTGTCCCCTCTCTATACCATGCGGGATGTCATTAGACCAATCAGATTTAATGTATCATTCAATTAATAATAAAATAATTCAAAAACGTAATTGTGGTTTGTTATATATGTGTATATAACTTACTTCGGATATGTCTATGGAATGATGAATGAGGACGTAATGTGTACATCGGGTGTATTTACAGTGCTGACTCTTTCACGATTGGTATATGCAATGAGCATATTATAGAAACAAGAAGGAAAGATGGTTCAAATGTGGTGAAATAATGATGGAAATTTACAAAAAGAATGGATATAATATTTGAGATGATATAATATTTGAGAATGTTGCAATAAGAAAAAGGCCAACGTCATGGTGACTAGGTAGAATGAGTAGATAATTGTGGTTGAGTGTACGGTTTGGAGAAAGATGTATACGGGTTTGGAGAAAGATATTTGTCGTGATGAGTATATCAATTGGTTAAAGGGTTTTGAGAGCTGCACGTGTGTGAGAAAGAACAGACATTGTTTTGGGGACCTGTACCTGTGCTAGAACCCCCACGCAGCTTGTGATGGGCGCCAGAACGTGCATCGACAATGTGATGCGCTCATGCACCTGTGCCAGAAACACCACTTACGATGAGATGTGCATCTGTAGCTGTTTGAGAATCAACACTGACAATGTGATGTGCACCTGCACCTGTTCCAGAGTAACCACTTTCCTTCTACTATGGAACCTGGTAAAACCATCTCTAAGTCATGTGATAAAAATAAAAAATAAAAAAAGCCCCCCCCCCCCACCAAAAAAAAATCAAAGCCCGTTCCTTCTCATTCACCAAACGCTATATGGTACTCATATGAACAGTCACAATCAAAGCGTGACTGAGATACATCATTCTTTAGATGACGACTTTACAACGAATATTATGGATTAAGAATACCGATCAGCGATACGGATTTGATATTTTTGGAACATCATGATGTCTTGCCGGCATCATTGAAAACTGTTGACCGCTTCTCTCTTGCAGGAAACAAGCCTATGTTTTTGTATACTATGGTTGTCTTTTTGAATTTGGTGCTAATACTGTTATATGGAATCTGGAATAGGTCTTTGGATTATGGACGCGGATATTCTTTAATGGACGACGGCTGAATTATGAATGACGGACCAGACGCTTGTAATCATGGGATGCACCTACATGCCACTTTTGTTCGAAGATAGGTCCACTAAATGCGGACTGTTGGAAACCCCGTAAAGGCATGCAGGGGAATAAACCGGTCGCTTTCGTTACAAGCAGAATTATCTCCCATAGGCCTAAAACTGAAAAGCCTATCAATCCTGTGCATAAAGTACGATAACTGACAAGGCAGATCTTAGTGGAAGTCAGATATCAGAGGGTTGCAGGAGTTTCTTGTCTAAGGAAGAAGTGTTAATCAGGAAGACAAAAACAAACCTGTAGTTATCTAGAGAGATACTGGCGCGTCTCTGCTGTTTTCTAATGTTTTCTGTCTGAAGTCAGGTACATTAATGAGGAAGTGGAGACGACCTAAACGCCCAGCTAATAAAGTTGGCCAGTTTTACACTGGATTGTGATACCCCGGGCTATCGGAATGAGATGCTACGGATGGCTTTGGGTGGTGGCCTGTAGTGTCAATCATCAATATTCTTTTTAAGATTTCTCGATGCTATAACTTTTTTCAATCAAATATACAGCTATGCACACTGCAATAGGCGTAAATAATAGTAACAAATCTATGTGTCTGAGAGGACCCAACTTTTTCAGTTCTCTGATAACGTAACGGGGTGCTCTGTAAAGTATATATTTGACATTTTTGCTATATGTACCTGTGAGCAGGTTGTAGTTTGATACCTCCTTCCACACCATGGGCTTCCTTAAGAAGTTGCGTACTGACAAATGTTGGTGAAATGGCAAACAAATATGTTTGGTCCCAGTTGCATAATCTATGTCCAATTATGTATATTTTTCAACTATGAAATAAGCAATAATGTTCCATGTTAAACCTTCAAAATAGTTTGCTATCGATCTCTACATCCCCACTGATCCATCATAATGATAATAGTTTTGGAGGCATCTGCAATAATCGCGAGAAAAGGAAAATGGAATGGTCGTAACAGACCACCATACAAACACATACATTAAATGCGTTTTATTCGGTTAAAAAATCTGAAAAATAAATAAAATATACTTTTGGACAGTGATGGAACTATTCTTTCATTTAAAATCTACTTTATTCAAGAGTTTAGTATCCCTTTGAGCAAACCTTATTTTTTCTTCTGTTGTTTTCTTTCTAACAGGTAGGTTATCAAACGACATCGAAATTATCCCATTGGCCACAAGAGTTTTTTTTCTTAAAGTTCGAAAAATCAGTTCATTTTTTTCCCCCTCAATTTTGCAAAACTTCTACTGGGCACGAAAGTTAAAAGCCCTGGTCATATGTTGATGGATATTTTCTGAAACACATAACAATTGACGAGATAATGGAGCCAAAAGATTACACAACACGTACATACTTTTTCGAGAAATGTTCAGTTTGTACCTGGCTGGAATTCTTCCTGGCAAAGAGGTGGATTCGGACACGCTAAAAATAACCGATAAAGATATTTCCGTGGTGTTCTTTCCCATTTATTACCTGAAAAATGTCGATATAAGATGGTTATGCTTGAAAAAACGCAAATTTTACGAAATCGTGAAGCTACATACCAAATCAATTACAAGCGTCTGGTCCGTCATTCATAATTCAGCCGTCGTCCATTAGAGAATATCCGCGTCCATAATCCAAATTACAACACATATAAGGGAAGTGGGAAGAAGTGCCGACATACTGGCAGAGCCACATGACTTCACAGAATAGTCTTCTGGTTAACCTATTCTAAAGCACATACCAAGAATCTAACGATTCGTGATATGTGTTGTATCTCAGGTACGCTTTTATTGTACCTGTTCATGTGGCAATTTGGATGATATGACCACACGGCCCCTAGCACCGGAATAAGCGGTATTAGATACAAATCTAGAGAGCTATGATGGAAATGCTCTGACAACTCGTATATTGGTAAATGGTGAGCTGTTTCTCTGTGACAACTCGCACACTGGAGATTAGTGAGCTGTATTGTCGTCAGATGAAAATGAAAAGACCTATCCCATATTCCATATAACAGTATTAGCACCAAATTCAAAAAGACAACCATAGTATACATAAACATAGGCTTGTTTCCTGCAAGAGAGAAGCGGTCAACAGTTTTCAATGATGCCGGCAAGACACCATGATGTTCCAAAAACATCAAATCAGTATCGCTGATCAGTATTATTAATCCATAATATTCGTTGTAAAGTCGTCATCTAAAGAATGATGTATCTCAGTCACGCTTTGATTGTGACTGTTCATATGAGTACCATGATGATCTTGAAGTACATGGGTTCATACGGCCCTTAGCCCCGGGTTAAGCGGAATTAGACACAAGTTACGAAACGTAACGCCATAGATCTTGCACGCTATGCTAGTATTTTGCTATCAGCATGCGATATGTATCGCCAAATTTGAGAAACTTTGAGTGGCGACGCTTGGTGGTGTAGCCCTGTTTTATAAGTTTCTGCAACAATGTTTTGTGCCGTTGATTAAAATCGTCACAGTTAACACAGGATCTAGCAAATGCATACGGCCCCTAGCCCCGGGTTAAGCGGAATTAGACACAAGTTACGAAACGTAACGCCATAGATCTTGCACGCTACGCTAGTATTTTGCTATCAGCATGCGATATGTATCGCCAAATTTGAGAAACTTTGAGTGGCGGCGCTTGGTGGTGTAGCCCTGTTTTATAAGTTTCTGCAACAATGTTTTGTGACGTTGATTAAAATCGTCACATTTAACGCAGGATCTAGCAAATGCTACTAGGCGTGATATGTATACGCCATATGCAGGTCCCAATGGAATATTACTGTCCAGAAAAGGATAGTTTACGATGTCGAAATTGTAATCATCTCTTTTGTCATACAGTCGACGAGAGAGAAGGCCCGCTTCATTTTTATAGAGATATAGGTCTAAATACGATGTGCCTGTAGGGTTATCTGTAGTTTCCTTCAAATCCAGTGAAGGTGGATATATATCCTTCGATGCGTCATTTACATAGCGATTATCCACAGCGAGAAGATCGTCTATATAGCGTTTGGTGAATGAGAAGGAACGGGCTTTGAATGGATCGGTTTTTGATAGCGCCTGCATATAGTCATATTCATAAGAGAACAGATATAGGTCAGCCAATAGGGGTGCACAATTAGTACCCATTGGAATACCTATATGCTGTTGCTATATTGTGTTACCAAATTTCACATAGATATTTTTAATGAGAAATTCAAGCAACTCTATAAACAAAGAAACACCCCATGAATGATATCTCTTGTATGTAGTAGAGCTAAAGAATGCTTTATGGCTTGCGACATTAATATATCTACGATCAGTTTTCTTGAACACAGATACTATTAATGAGCTTAGACGGTCAATAAGGTCCTGATGAGGGATTGTGGTATAGAGAGTCGAGAAATCCCATGTGGATACATGTCTATACGGTATGTGACCTTTAGCATCAAGGTCTTCCGTCAGACATTTTGAGTTTTTCAATATCCACATACATTCAACGCCAGAGTTTCTAGAAATAGTGGCGCAATACCTTTCCCAAAATGCTTTTACCTCCTGAAGGGCCCCCGTCAACAGGGTTGAAAGAAGCTTGGTGATGCAGCTTCTAGAACTAGCTATGAATCTAGCTTTGTATGGTGATTTATGCATTTTGGGAGTCCAGTATACTTTTGGTATATCGTTATGTTTGGTTGGAAGACAAATACCTCTTTCCTTGAGAAACGTTTTGTGATTGTTAAATAAATCTTCCAGAGTAAATGCAGTTTGAGAGTAAGTAGACGTATTTGATGACGAAATGTTTACACTCAATTCTTCAACCAGCACCTGGTAATAGTAATATTTACATATGAATATTTTGTCTTTTGTCAGCTTTGTCTGCTGGGACTATTACGAATTTACTCTGGAGATTTGCTAGAACTTCTTGCGAATTGGGGCTTCTCAGTACTTGTTTTGCTTGGGGAAGGGTACCTTCTGTCAATATGGTGGATTGTTTCAACGACCTTGCTCTTGGTGAGGCCCAGCCAATCATCGAGTACTGTAAGTCCAACTTTTTCTCGCTTAGACCAATCAATAACGTAGTGTTCCAAAGCAGACAGGACTATCTTCTGGTCGGCCTTCAGATTTATATTTCTCGGCTCTCTATATTTAGGTCCCTTCCTCAGAAGTAATCTTAGGTCCTTATCACTCATCACATCAAGGTCACCAATCACAACATATTTGCATGGTATATAGATAAAGTTCGACGATTCACAATCACAACTATAGCCCCCCGACGTGTCTAAGTTCCAGTCAAATTCCTTGACAGCATTAGAGTAATTGAGTATTTTGGAGGCTATAGATTTAGTATACTTATATGAAATGCAAGGCGGTTATGTGAACTTAAAGTAGTTTGGTACAGTATTGCGTACCTCTGGATCATTCAGGATTCGAGGTAAATTAATAATGTCAAGTAAGTAGTTGAGTTTCAAGAAAAGCCGATCTTGGGATGTTTCGATTATGTTCACTGGACGATACAACCGAAAATACGCTATATCTTGACATACTTTAGAGATTTTTTGTGGTACTATATCTCCTGAGGACGCAGATTGTTGTATATCTCTGGCTATATGATTTAAAGCTTTCAGAGGTAACGCATACAGAACTGTACGTAAGTTATGTGTACTATTGGTGTGTTAGTTATAAGATTATAAGATTTCATGATTTCTCTTTGGTCCATTTGTCAAATTTACTCATCATGGAGATTATGGAATCCAACAAAATGAATCCAAAAGGGCTCTAACGGTTTTATTTTGCGCCTGGGTGTCTGAATACGCCTGCCAGAAAGTATATTTTCGGCCGACGTCGCATAATTAGTGCTTGTCCGAATTGACCCCAACACCTGGGGTGAATTTGGATGATTGCAGACTTAATTAGCTTAATTAACACTTATCCGATATGGGCTAAATTTTAAGAGCTTATACGTGGAACATCATTAAATATCTGTGGTAGATATGATCACATTCTGTAGAAAATGGAATGTGTGGATCATGAAAAAAAAAAACGTCGAATCCGTCCGAATACTGGTACACCCCAGTTTACGGTATCTTTATTGATAAATGGATCTTCGCGCCATTTTCGCGCACGTTTAACCTTCATGAGTTACGGCCATTACCTTTCTTCGATGCTTCAGTGTATAGTCCTTTGGTTGATTGGTACTATGAGAAGGTACAAAATTTGATCATGCATCTAGATTCATGCTTGGTTGTCTGAAGACTCTATCCTTGAAACCATCAGTTTATCGTTTTAATAGTAACGTTACGATAGGAGGATAATAATAATAATAATAATAATAATAATAAAGCCCCGAAATCTGCTACACAGGCTCTCAAAATTCGAATAATAATAATAATAATAATAATAATAATAATAATATAATATATATAATAATAATAAATGCTTTACTAACCGAGGGTGACACAATCAGTCAGAGACTGTTCTCCCTTGAGGCCCTCAAGAGTACATATTATAATGAGCTATTATTTACAAGTTCATTATACACATGAATATACATAGCAATGGTTGATAGCCACAATGACAGCATCTAAGATAATATCTTGTTAGCACATTCTGATGTTGTATAGATATATTTAGAGCACATCATGAAGTTTCACCATTTACAAAATTATGTACAAGTCTCTTGAAAGAATTCACAGACTCGGCATTTATGTTATGGAAGGCCAAATGTCCAAATAATCAGAAACTCACAGTTATTGAATCGAAAACCTAAGTTTTCAAACAGAAAACTTAAGTTATCAAACAGAAAACCATGGTTTTCGAATCGAAAACTTAGGTTTACGGTCGAAAACCTAGGTTATCTACCACACAACCCCGAGTTTCTCTTTCCTTAACTTCGAGTTTCTATTTTTCAACACCGAAAATCACAGTTGTGATTAGAAAACTTAAGTTATCGAACCGAAAACCTAGGTTTTCGAATTGATAACTTAAGTTTACGGTCGAAAACCTAAGTTATCTAGCAGACAACCCCGAGTTTCTCATTAATTGGACACTTTCTAATCGATAACCTAGGTTTTCGAATTGATGGTTGTCGTAAAGTGAAACTCGACTTTCTAACTTAGAGTTTCGATATCCGGGTACTTTGGGTTTGGCGCCTTTTCCGATTGTTGACTAATCAGAAATGCAGAGAGAACCACGTGGCGAAATTAATTATACGGAATCAAACTGCTCACACAGATATAACATTCACTGTATGCCTGTAGTAATCGCTGTTGACCCAGAGACAGCTTGTGTGTCACCGAAGTATTTGGCAAAGTAGCTATCTACATATCACTGAATGTGCTTTGCTGGTGTGAATTACATTGACCTGTCTCATGTCGGTCAGTCAGCTTGACCGGATAGCTGAATTTCAACTAGATTATTTCCCCCAATTCAGTCTGCAGCATATATATAGCTATTAAACTGATTAAAGGACTAGTTCTGCGTATCAATACCCAGTCTTTGATAATGCTTCTATAAACTAAGCTCGGACATACAGGATAGTGTACATTGAATAAATAATCTCAGTTATCCTTTTGTTGAATACATGTTGATTTTGTGGTTCTGTCTGACGTTTTAATCAGTCAGCATGCGGGAAAAGGCGCGAAACCCATAATACCCGGATGTCGAAACTCGAAGTTAGTTAGTCGAGTTTCACTTTACGACAATCGCAAATTCGAAAACCTAAGTTATCGATTGATAACTTAAGTTTTCTACACGAATGTCCAAAAATAAAAGAGAAACTCGAAATTGAAAGAGAAACTCGGGGTTGTCTGCTGGATAACCTAGGTTTTCGACCGTAAACTTAAGTTATCAATTTGAAAACCTAGGTTTTCGGTTTGATAACTTAAGTTTTCTAGTGACAACTGTGATTTTCGGTGTTGAGAAATAGAAACTCGAGGTTAGGAAAAGAGAAACTCGGGGTTATGTGGTAGATAACCTAGGTTTTTGACCGTAAACTTAAGTTTTCGATTCGAAAACCATGGTTTTCTCTTTGATAACTTAAGTTTTCTGTTTGAAAACTTGGGTTTTCGATTCAGCAACTGTGAGTTTCTGATTATTTGGACATTTGGCCTTCCATAGGCATTGGGTATATTTTGGGGTAAACTGTTCCAAATTACTGGACCTGACTGAGTAATGAAGGCTTGACAATAATAAAGTCCCGAAGGCTCTCAAAATTCGAACATTGTTTCTCACTTAGTAAAAAAAATCATAATCAATTGGATCTTTGGATTTTGAAAACTAATGTAGAAATCTGAAAGTTCAAATATTTTCTCGAGGTGCTATGTTACGTCCAGGGTCTGGACTTCTGGATTTCTTCGGTATCGAAGGGAAATAACTCTGGATCAAGATTGACACGGAAGTGAAATCGGAAACCCTTCGTATTGTTTGAATCGCAATGTCTCGTGGGGCACTTTGAGGATCCCGATATTTTTCGACTAGTCAATGAATTCTCAGCTTGCTTCTTTTCAATATGGCTTCTGGTGACACGGCGCTGTGGCTGCACAACAAGTTAGGATCAACGGACGATTTATGGTCTGGGCGCACAATTTGTTCACAGTTATCTAGAGAAAGGTTGCAAAACATTCAGGCATGTTTTCACTCACTCCAGCCACACGTCAAAGTGAAACTACTGCTCTCATTTCTACACGTTCATCGACGAAATGTGGAAGAGGTAAAAATTATCAGGATGACAACAACAACAACAACATTGACAGACAATCGTTCTGGAAATAGATCACAGAGACGATATTTTCATGTTATATGGAGCTACAACACAGACACCTTTTCTAGACAACACGATCCAAATGAACCTTTCTTTGTCGTTGTTGTTGTTTATCTGTAAATCCACCCTTAACGAGTTTCACTGGTGTAGCTAAATAATATATATACGCGAGTATGAGGGCTACAGGTCGGCCCCAGTCACCTCCAGCGAGGGTTTTAGATAATTTTATTACGAATCACCCACCTCTGAAACTACCGTACATCTAATCTCTATCCCCTCCTGCGCACTATTTTAAAATCTTGCGCACTATTGTGAAATAGTGACGCATATATCGCCGTCTGAATTTTCCAGTCGAAAACTTCAACTCTCTACGCGCCATGTTGGTGACGTCACGGTATATGTGTATATGGGCCGTTTGCAATTGAACATGGTGCGTATAAAGTGGAAGTTGTCGACTGGAAAATTCAGACGGCGATATATTCGTTACTATTTCACAATAGTGCGCAAGATTATAAAATAGTGCGCAGGAGGGGATAGAGATTAGATGTACGGCAGTTTCAGAGGTGGGTGATTTGTAATAAAATTATCTAAAACCCTATAGCCCTCATACTCGTGAGGGCTATATATCATTTAGCTATCACTGGTGCTACAAGAAGAAAAATCACATGGTGCTATATTCCCAAAATGCTGTTTGTTCTCTTATGCTTGAGAAAGTAGACGGCGGGCAGTGTTCGATCGATCAATACATGTTGTCCGACTCATTGATGCAGAGTAGGGCCAAAAAAAAAGAAAAAAAGAAAGAGAAAGACATGCAGTGGTAACTAAGGTGGTTAAAAATAATATGTACATTATAAACAGGAGAAACATGGTTATGTTATTTACAACCCTTGTGTGGAGGGCACAGCTGATGCAACAAATTTAAATACATGTTCTAGGGAGTGTAGTTCTTTCCCAGGTAGTCACAGAATGCTCCCACTATCAGAAAATTGTGCTCCCTTGAGAGGACCTCACTGTGCCCACTTAGCACCTGTAGGTTGATCTCCCCCCTAAAAGATCCTTTCTCCCTGTTGGAAAGATGTAGAGTCTGATTCACTTTGTCCATCAGAGAGTCACGTTCTTCCTCAAATCTCGAGCACTGGAAGACATAATGATGTACTGTCTCAGGCACATTGCATACACTGCATCCGTCGAAAACGTTTGGGTTACTCCCCTTCATTAGGCCTACCAAAAAAATCCTGTGTTTCCGGTAACATGCATCAGAAAAAATAGGGTAGGTAGGTAGGGAATTTTTTTTTTTTTTGAATTTTTTTTTATATGGGGGCTAATGGAATAAGCATTATTTTACGCTGTTCTTTGTACTACACAACCAGAAAGAGTTCCATTTTGAACTAATGACATTTATGCATAAATGTTTATGAATTAAATATTGTGTAAATGTATACATAAGTGATTGAGTTAAATATTTCTCTTCTGTTAAGTAAGACCATGGCCTGAAAAAATTGAGGTAAATGGTCATTTTGGATTTAGGTGGGTAGGAGAACAAACAAATCCATTCATCCTCTAGTTGATGTGAGCCTAGTTAAAGTTTGCGAGAATGTTTTGTTCTTGAGATATAATCATAATGTCCAAAAGATTTGGAGTTAATGGCCCATGACCTCAACCAGAATCTTCTTGGGTTTTCATTGATTTACTTGCTAGATAAAAAGACATTAAAAAGTCCAGCTTTTTTATGTAAGGACAACACATCACCATAGGCTACCATGTTATCAGGGCCAGGATGACAATAGTCCATCTAATCTGTACAGTATAACATGCTGTCCGTGATGTTCAAAAATAAATTTAAAAAAAAACCCCATCTAATTGAGAAATGCTCTCTTCACATGGTACTCTGGGGATATAATTACTATAATTGAGTTGATATACTGTGTGAAATTTTAATGTTTTACGAAAAATTCAGTTCGAAATCTCGACAAAAAATAGAATAGATCGTCTACGGCACTGGCTGCCTGCAGTGCCCCGTGCAGAACATGTTCAGCGTGGTTCAGCGTAGGCAAGTCGCGTTATGAAACTGCCACGAAAAGGCAGCAGTTGGTAGTATTCCTTCATCCCCATTTGTCGCTACTTGTCAGGAGAACGCCCAATTTGTCTTTACTTATCAGGAGAACGAGCATCAATCGATCAAATTCAACAATGGCAAAATCGTCGGACAGTTGTCTTTTTATACGCCCGCCCAAAAGGCGGTCGTATTATGGGATGGCGGTTTCCGTCCGTCTGTCCGTCTGTCCGGTTCTCGTGTCCGGTCTATATCTGGGACAGTTTCCTATCCACAGCTCCAATTTTTGGTGAGTGGATACCCTACGGGGAGACGATGTGTCGCGTACCAAAATGTAGGTCGAGGTCACAGGTCAAAGGTCACTGGCCTAAAAAACAGGAAATCACTGAAGTGTTCGTGTCCGGTCTATATCTGTGAACGTTTTCTATCCACAGTTGCAATTTTTTGTAAGTGGATACGCCAGGTGGAGACGATATGTCGCGTACCAAAATTGAGGTCGAGGTCAGAGGTCAAAGGTCGCTGTTGCCAAAAATCAGGAAATCATTGATCGTTGACAGTTTTCTATATACAGTTCTAATTTTTGGTGAGTGGATGCCTTAGACGGGGAACGATGTGTTGCATATTAAATGTAGGTCAAGGTCAGAGGTCAAAGGTCAGTGTGATTGAAAAATCAGGAAATCGTTAAAAATTTCTAATTTTTTGTGAGTGGATTCAATAGGCGGAAATGAAGTGATGCATACCAAAAATTAGGTCAAGGTCAAAGGTCACTGACCCCAAAATTAGGATATTATTAAAAATAACTTTTTTTTGTGTCAGTAGATACATTAGGGGGACACAATGTGTCACCTACCAAAATGTAGGTCAAGGTCAAAGTTCAAGGTCACTGACCCCAAAATCGTGAAATTGTTAAAAATCATGATTTTTTGTGTCCATTGAGAAATTGAGGGGAGACGGTTTGTCATGTACCAAAATTTAGGCCAAGGCCAAAGGTCAAGGTCACTGTGACCCCAAAATCAGGAAATCATTAAAAATCATGATTTTTCTGTGCATTGATAGATTGAGGGAAGATGATGTGTTGTGTACCAAAATTGAGGTCAAGGTCAAAGGTCAAGGTCACTGTGACCCCAAAATCAAGAAATTATTTTCATTTCACATTTTCATATGCCTGTCGAAGACGAGGTCGTGTAATAAGATGTTGCGTTCTGTCCATTCATCCATTAACAGTTGTTGTCCATGCGATAGCTCTAGTTTCAAGGTATGGATTGGTACCAAACTTTGAGTATACCTTAATCGCATGGCAAAGTGGAGCCATACATATGAGATCAATTTGTCAAAGATCTAGGTCGCAGTCCCCCAAAACTGAATCAAGCTTAGCTGACTAAATGTGTTGGAATATTGTTGGAATATTCGAAGTTCTTTTCCCTGCATTTATATGGTATTGTCCTGTGGAGTTGTCTCCCATGTTTGAAATAGCTACATTAAGTTAAACTGTTGTGAAATAAAAACCATACATTTACTAATTTAACGGGAAGAGGAGTCCTTTATGAACTTCACACCTGATTTATTAACTCAAGAACAAAGGTTTACTTCATCACTTTCTTCTTCCTTCTTGAAAAATTCTCTCATCTGAAAGGAATCCATTTGCAGGAAAACTACTATTTTCTTGTGTTTGACTATTGTCGATTTCAGTGTGGGATATGTGAGCTCTCAGCTCTTGCTTCAAGGTCAACTAGTTACCAAGAGTTAAGCTCATTTTAGTTTATCATTCAATATAAGATGTGATAATATGTTACATTCTTATAAGCAAAAAATTGTAGACCTTTCTCTGGATTGCTAGATCAATTGGAATCAAGGCTATTAAACAACCTTGAAATTTGAACCAATGTAACTCCAGATACACGGGCGTATATTGAAGCCCCTTGGGCTCTTGTTGCATTTGTGGTTGTTGCTTCACGGGAGAGTTCGCTGGAGAATCGGGAACCCTCGCGCCAGCAGTAATTGCACTATGGGTGACGGAGTCCGACTTCGTGGATTCCCAGAATGCAAAAAAAACATGGCGCTGGTGGGCGAGAGATGCCGGACGAGGATGATTTTGAAATAAACGTAAGCCCATGTCGATCAAAAGGCTATCCAAGCATTGGCCCGCCTATATTATTGGATAATATATATTGTAACTTGGTCCGTCTCAATCTCTCTACCGTCTACCCGTCTTTTGGGGCCATTTGCGAGAATTATCAGTCAGAAAAAAAAGAAAAAAAATATTAGGGTCGGCAGAAAAATCTGGGGTCGGTCGGGTTACCGGAAACACAGGTCTTTTTTTTTTACGCCTTATTTTTGTGATTGTATCTGCTCCCAGAGGGCGCTGTGATTAGCCTTGAATAAAAGTCTGAAGTCTGCTGACGTTAAGTTAGTGTTCAGCTTCACCAGATGATGTTTAGTTTGGTACATGACCACTAAGGATCTGGTTCAGGCAGCTTTGTTCTTTCCCTCTGTGTTTATGGAAAAACTTCCTGAAGTTTGTCTTCTTGATCACAGCCTGGACACAGCTTACATTTGTGGAGTTTTCCAACCGCCATTGCCATTTAAAGGAAAAGTTCGGGTTTGGTTGCCTTTAATACATATTAATACAACTCACCAAATTAAACCCAAAAGATATATTTTCTCATTTTCAAATTTTTTTTTGAAGGAGTACTAATCATTTTAAAACCGCGAACTCGCAGAGACAAGAGTGCCGCCATTGTATCGTATCCAGAAGGCGGATATGACGTAGGGAAAAGGCTTTGGAACTCTTCTGTCGGTTCGGGTAATATACGTGAAGCACGGAGTCTTCAGTCGAAATTGAGTGAAATCATGTCGACGAGCGGCAGTTCCGAGTCCAGCGGTGAAAGCGACGAGGAAGCTGTGTTTGGTCTTATCAGGGCTACCAATTCGAGCCGAAACGCTCAGATACGGAGATCAGAGCTGCGGAGATGATAGCAGCTCTAAAGCGAGACAGGCCACGAAATGAAGACAGAAGCCCGCATGGAAATGATGTATGGTGCCGGTGCACACGTTGCTCTCGTCGACGGCTTACGGGAGAGATCGAGTGTCTTCGCTGTTGGGAGAGCGAAGAAAGCCGCGCTCTGGCAACTAGAAATGAAAATGGTATGAGCTATTAAATATTTGAAGTAATTCTTGCCAATTTTTACACCGTCAAACTTGCATCTTAACACACGCAGCCCAATGCTACCTCCATATGTCTGCCTTCCGCTTACGTCACACGGTTTTACATAGTTTTACTCCTGTTGGCTAAAATAGGTCATGTGACAATACAATGGCGCTTTCCTGGAGTTTGGTAAATTTGACGGTATCACAGCATTTGGTTAACTATTTCTGTGTTAAAATAAATTCCAAAAATTAAAAAAAAATACAGTTGAATACCATTTGACTAGCTCTTTCAGATGAAATATAGCTTTACCATACCCGAACCTTTCCTTTAACTACCGCCTTCTTCCTCATGTGTCGAAACCTTTCGGTCCCACCATGGCATGATTCAATGCATATTTTACTTGATCGGTCTTTTCAGAGACAGAGGTTTACAAAGGGAAAGCCAGTGACCAAACAATGCCATGCCTGTAAGTTTGTTTAGGGCAGCATTTGATCACTTGGGCCGATAACATCTTCATCAATGATGAGATAGACATATGGTGTGGATATGGCTGAAGATTTACAACGAAAAAAAATGCGGTTTCTGCACCACCTCCATATTAGCTAGCTAAAGGAATTTCACATTTCATTAAATAATTACCCTTAGTCAGACCAGTGTCGGCTGAAAATGTGCTAAATTTCACAGAAGATGTGACTGAGGCTTTTGATCATCATTGTATACACCCATCGATATAGACAAGGTCATATGTTGCATTAACGATTTCTGTCCGTCAGTCTGTCTGTTAACTTTTGCTTGTCTGTGTGATATCTCTAATTCCATGTCATGGATTGAATCCAAACTTTGGGTATGTATCCATGGGTCAAAGATGAACTCCAGTCATGTTACAAAAGGTCAGTGGTCACTAAATTCCCCAAAAGTGTAACATTTGGTGTATTTGGGCATGGCTACAGGTCACAGTGCTATTACGAAGGGTGATATTTGCACACAAGTCATTAGGGCCTACATGTGCAGAGTCATGGATATGGACAATTTTACACACATTTGAAAAGGGAGTAACAGTTAAAACTCATTGGTGGTAAAAATTTCTGCCAACTCTTTAAAAATCGAATTTAGCAAATACACCAAATGTGTATAAAATACATTGCATTTATCAAGGAGACACTTTTCTTCATTTCTATGTATCAATTTTGGTAATTAGCACTACATGGCTTGAATAGAATTTGTAACAAAGGTGCCCCCCCAGGGCTCCATACATTGCCAATGGCACTAGGTGGTTTGTTTGGCACTGGGGGGTACCTGAAATATCTTCACATTTTTCATAATGAAAAAAAACCCAGCATGTTAATAATTAGTTCCTGACTAAGCTAATCAATTAGCTACGTATGTTGAAAAATAACGTCATTGATTTCAAAGTGTCCGAAGTAGCATTCTGTCGGGCACTGCTGACATGTAAATTCTGTTGATCTTTTATCGCACATATGGCAGAACCAATAAGGATAAAATATATATGTCAAAGATCAGTTCTGAGTAGCAGATGTCTGATGCCAACTTTCATCCCGAAAGGTTCATTATCATTATCTTATCATTACATCGATTAATCACTAAAAACATCCAGAATAGCACTGTGGCCTGTACTTGTTGTTCTTCAAAATTTATAATCGAAGTTGCTGAGGAATATATTGAAGCCAATTCATTTTGGTTGATTGTTTTGTTTGTGACAGTGGCGGACAGACATGGAGGAGATCCTCCTGATGGCACTCAATGACACGGACCAGTGGGTGTCCACAGTGGCTGAGATCCTCCACACGTACCCCACCTCTGGTACCCTCACCATGGAGCTCGAGGATAACAAGACTTTTTCTGAAGTTCTCGCAGATCTTAAGAAATTTGGTAAGCTCTGGTGACACATATTTATCAGGAGTAGTTGGTGGGTGGGGGGGGGGGGGGGGAAGGAGAGGGGATAGGAAGTGACAGGATGGGGATGGATTCACTGATATATGGGCTGGCAAATATACTGCTCTGCTTGCCTAAAGTTTGAACTGATTGTTCCAATGAATATTTTGTCTGAATCATGATCTCTGAAATGTACTGCAAATACACAAGAGAAGTCTGGAGATGATTGCCTGCGTCCAGTTTCAAGGCAGGAAATTACTTTGGTATGATACGGTACGATACATGTACTTGTTAGTTTTGGCTGAGTGACTGTAGGGTCCCAAAGTTACTTGGTTACATGTATTACATACTGATAGAAAGTAATCCAATGTATACATGTATAGATCTGCCATTTAATCATGTTAATAATAATTGGAATTGTATACATTGAAACATCCGTACATATATACGGATCATGCTTGGGACCAGATTATAGTGTCAGTTCTGATAGGGTTCTGGTTTATCAAGATTCAAAATACTTTGAATTTAAATATTGGGACTATGGATAGTGTTGGTATTTAGAGGTTGGTCGGTTTACCCGGGTGGCGGTATTCACAGGTTTCACATACATGAAACTAAGTTGCTTTAACATGTTTGATCCTAAATAAACGAGTCTCTATTTTAAGGAGAGTGATACCTCTCGCTCTCCATCACTCTCCTAGATTTTTCTCCAGGAGAGCATTTGATCACTCTCCTCAAATCTGCCAATGCAATAGAGTGATATTAGGGAGAGTGATCACTCTCGCATCCCTCATGCAAAACAAAATCCAGGAGAGTGATTAACAGCTGTCGCAGATTTCACAAAGACGACTGAATTAACACTAACACGAAATGCCTTCAACAGTTGGTAAACTTACTGTCATGACTATATTGTTATTATAGTGAAAAAGACAACAGAGACACGTATGTTACCTATGGAATGTCAGTTCCTCTACAGGAACGCTTTAGTCTCTGTCGCTGGTGCACAACCCCAGCCCGTCAAACACTTCGCACTCAAGAGGAAACCCAAGTCGGCAGCCCTCAGAGTTGAACTTCTCCAAAAATGTAAGTTAGAGAAATATTGTGGTGTCTTTATTTTTTCTTTCCAGGATTTCCCTGAGAGTAATAAATGATGTGTATAGTACAGATATTGAATATGGGTATTGAAGTGTTTGTTACAAGTATTGAAGTGTTTGTTACAGGTATTGAAGTGTTTGATATGGGTATTGAAATGGTTAATACAAGTATTCAAGTGTTTGATACAGGTCGTGAAGTGTTTGATAACTATTGAAGTATTTGATATGGGTATTGAAGTGTTCGGGTATTGAAGTGTTACGGGTATTGAAGTGTTTGATACAGGTATTGAAGGGTTTAATACAGGTGTTGAAGTGTTTGATACGGGTATTGAAGTATTTAATACGGGTATTGAAGTGTTCGATATCAGAATTGAAGTGTTTGATACAGCTGTTGAAGTGTTTGATACAGGTATGAAGTGTTTGATACAGGTATTGAAGTGTTTGATATGGGTATTGAGGTGTGTGATATGGGTATTGAAGTGTTCGGGTATTGAAGTGTTACGGGTATTGAAGTGTTTGATACAGGTATTGAAGGGTTTAATACAGGTGTTGAAGTGTTTGATACAGGTCGTGAAGTGTTTGATAACTAGTGAAGTATTTGATATGGGTATTGAAGTGTTCGGGTATTGAAGTCTTACGGGTATTGAAGTGTTTGATACAGGTATTGAAGGGTTTAACACATGTCTTGAAGTGTTTGATACGGGTATTGAAGTATTTAATACGGTTATTGAAGTGTTCGATATCAGAATTGAAGTGTTTGATACAGCTGTTGAAGTGTTTGATACAGGTATGAAGTGTTTGATACAGCTATTGAAGTGTTTGATATGGGTATTGAGGTGTGTGATATGGGTATTGAAGTGTTTGATACAGGTGTTGATGTTTTTAGTATGGGTATTGAAGTGTTTGATACAGGTATTGAAGTATTTGATATTGGTATTAAAGTGTTTGATATTGGTATTAAAGTGTTTGATACAGGTATTGAAATGTTCGATATGGGTATTAAACTGTTTGATACTGGTATTGAAGCATTTGATACAGGTATTGAAGTGTTTGGTACAGGTGTTGAAGTGTTTGATATGGGGATTGAAGTGTTTGATACAGGTATTGAAGTGTCGGATACAGGCGTGACAGGTGTTGAAGTGTTTGATACAGGTATTGAAGTGTTTGATATGTACAGTGTTTGATACGGGTGATACAAAAAGTATTATTTTATTCAGGTCTGTGCCTTATTCCTCAGCATCTGAGTACTGTCACATTGTTACAACTTATATGCTGCATGAAAATGAGGCTGTTTAAACTGATGACGCTGTATTAAGCTAGGATTGTAATGTCATTTGCAGATTGACCCAATTAACTTCCACAATGAGGTGTCTATTGTTAGATTTAGTACCACCACTCACGATCTAATACAATGGTAAAATGTGTATGTCAAATGCTCAATGTATGCTGGTATATGAGAATCAATATTTCGTCATCTCATTGCTCTTTTCAATTTGACGATACAAGGGGCCTTAAACTTTTACATAATTTGGAATTCTATGTGACGTTTGTGCAATGTTATTTGGTACTCAGAGCCTCAAATCATGTCAGTCTCTAAAAGAAAGTACAAACCTTCACAATGAAAGCTTACAGGTATTTGACATGTTTGAATTGAGTGAGGCATTCAATCATTCAAACTGTAATTCTTATGGTAATCTCTCTAATAATTTAATCCTTCTATCAAAATTCAATCCCCCCTAACTGGGGACAAAATCGGCTGTTCTAATAAATTTGATCACCCTCTAAAATCATTGAAATAATGAAGAAATGATTTATTATTTGCATGATATTGAACAATTTTGTCATTTGATCATCTCCATCTTTCATGGTGGGAAATTTCACTTCCTGTGATTGAATTATTAGAGGGATTAGAGGGTATCTAGGGATACATTATTTCAACTATTGCCCCACTTTCAATGTCAACATTTCAATTTCACCTGTCCATGATTGCCCTGTATATGCCATAAACTTCTCTTTATAAATGTTTGTGTACATGTATATCTGAATGATTATATAGTCATGTTTATGGCTCAGCTGTCATTTATGTCTGATGATTTATCTTTTCAGCATCTGAATATGCCACCAATAAGAAAGGTTCAATACAAAATAGTCTTCCACTCAAAGTTCGAAGTTTTGCCAAGAAACTAGATGATACAAGTAAGGAACCATCCATGAATTACGTAATATTAGTTCTGGTAATTTTGGGCAGACACTCACCTGCTTGTGATATTTTTTTCTGGCTATGCTTCAACATTAAAAAGTATCGTATTCTTGGACAATGTGTTCTCATATCATATCAATTTCTCAACACTTAGCCTTGCACTTTAAACGAACCTTGAACTTCACCAAAATATGTGGGATTATTAAAAACCTGACCTTTGTTTTACAGCTCCTTATCGAGGGTTACCAAACAGAACCCCTCCATCCAGTGGTTTCCGTTCCCCGAGCGCCCTTGGGAGATACAACAGTAACCCTCTGGGACAAACACCTCCAGCGGGGTCCAAGAGTGGGCCAGTTAGGAAAGGTGTTGGCATCAAGGTGAGTTTGTGCTGGTCCAGGTTCTGTTTACATTTGCTGTTTTCCTGGGTTACTCAGAATATTGCACTCTTCGAAAGAAGAAAATCAGTCCCATGTTGGTCCATTCGCTTCACAGAAATAATCAAATTATTCTCAGTAAATTTATCTTTTGACTGAGCACAGTTATCTCTACATGAAACAGGTCTGGTAATACTTGTGGGAGAAATTTTGTGGGCGATACCATCCAATAATAATATTTACTAGATGCCATATACTTCTGGAAGAGTCGGGGCAATTAGGATGTCCAGAATGAAATTCAGTATCATATTTAGGGCGACATATTTGAGTTTGCCTGAATTTGTTTTTTTACCCGTCAGCCATTTTTGCCTCGGGCTATTGTCACCATGAATGTCCGACTGTACATCCGTTAACGCATTTTAGGCAAAACCGCTTGAGACACAACCACCAAATTTTGAATACTTATTTATCTATAATCTAGTGCTAAGTCAGAGGCGTATCGTAAATGGCTCCCCTCGGCCCATATTTTACAGAGTTATACCCCTTTACAGATATATTAATTTCTATTTCTGTCCTATATGCTTGAATGTAACCAACTATATCTGCAGAACTGTGTTCGATACAGCTACTATATTTTGGAAACTTATTTATATTGTTTTATTCTAGAAGCCAACAAATAATTACTGTTATGCCTCTTTTCGGGTGCAGTTATCTCTGATTTTGTGTCTATATGCTTGAATGTAACCAGTTATATACAATTAACTGCATTTGGTACAGCTACCAGATTATGAGGAAACTTTTTTATGCAGTTGTAGTCTAGATGCCTACAAAAATATTAGTTGCCTCGGCCCATATTTTATGGAGTTATGCCCTTTCGGATGTAATCTCGGATTTTGTGATCTGTAGTTCAGGCCCTCCTAAGAAACGGTCCCCAATATGACAAAAAGGTTGAAAATCCTGTCAAGTTTGAACATATTTCTTCGATTTCGGAAGAAAACGCATCGGTTGAGAAGCAGATGCGGTCTAAAACTGTGCAGGGATCTGTGGCCTTACTATTCGTCTGATAGGTCCAAATAAAAATTCTCACGGACCCTTGAGTAACCAGATGCTCAATGCGGTAAAAATAATGACCTTAACGAGGTAAACAGTTACACACCACAAGGAAACTCAAATTGCCAAGTCAGAAAAATTCTTTTTTCCCGCCATCTTGCTAACGTTTTGTCATCTGCATATGTCACTTCCGTCACCGTTTTCAGGACGGACTCGCGAGAATCGACGGAGCATTCACCGTCAGGGACCGTTCACGCAACCGAAACCAACAAAGCAGTATCTGTTGAAGAAGGAGATGCAGTCGTTTCAGACCGAATCTGCTTCTCAACCGATGTTGAAATATGTTCAAACTTGACAGGATTTTCAACCTTTTTGTCGTATTGGGGACCGTTTCTTAGGAGGGCCTGTAGTTGAATGTACAACTGCAGATCCTTGTTTGGTACAGCTGCTAAATTTTGGAAACGTATTTATCTTGAAATTTTTATTCTAGAAGCGTACAAAAAAGAATCATCATCTCGGCCCTTATTTTATGGAGTTGTCCCCTTTTTCGGGTGTACCAATCTTGGATATGGATGAATGTAGCCAGTTATATTTGGAGAACTGTGCTCAATAAAGCTACCAAATTTTGGAAACTTGTTTATCTACTTGTATTCCACAAGCCTACAAAAATTATTCGTCTTGGCCCTTATTTTACAGAGTTGTGACCCTTTTTGTGTATCTAGATATGATTTTGTGATACATATTCTTGAATGTAGCTGTTGTATCTGCAAAATTGATGATATTCTCTAAAAAGAACAATTCTGGATGATTAGTATAGCCATATGTTGCACATTCTCAGCATATTTTTTTCATATGCTTGGGGGAAGCCGAGGGGTGGTAGATACTCCATGTGGAAACTATTGTAAGAATCTTTGTGTAGCTGAAAAGGCACAAGTCTAGACATATTGTTGTCTCCAGACTTGAATATTGTATGCATTGTCTAGTGTTTCTTACATGGAGTATGAACCCGAGGGGTTTCACTCTCATGATTTTCTTGTCTAGTAATTTTTCCTATTAGAGCACTGCTCAGTGGTAGGGGAATTAGGCAGTATCAGCCCCAAGAATACTGACACCAGAAATGGAATCCAAACAGATTCTCACAATCCAGATCTACAGGAATCCACGGGAATCAGAAGCTATCATTACTACAGATACAGATTGCTAAGATTTTACAGGAATCTGTTAAATTATTTTGTGGTAGTGCTGATGAGAATCGGATTTCTATGGAAAGGTAAATCCTGCTTGGTATGGGGTCACCTGTTCATCACTCCTCTACCATCAACCAAAAAACAGAACAGACCGTATGTCTGATCAGATCTGGTCGAAGGTTGCAGGTATTCCTGATGAGCAGATGGTATGAATCAGGAGAATGAGTTGCATCCTATAGTCTGATTGTTGTTCATACAGTAAATTATGTCCATTTGAGTTGAATATATGCAAACTAAGGAAAAGTATTGCGATATGTCAGACGTGTTTGTATGTGTAGCTCATCTCTGTATATTCTGTGTCATTTCGTACAAGTCATGAGATTGACTTGGAATGTCGCTGTGCACACCGGTCTGGTCATCGAAAGAATTAAATGCCTCAGCTTCTCCAACAGCTTGTCATATGAGGCTACTAACTCCGGTACTCATGGAGTTTCCATGTGGGAAAAGAAATCAAAAACATTGAGATATGACTGAAATATTGTTCAAAGCGACGTTAAATCATGTTCACTCACTCACACTGTATTCTCTCCACAGCTTCTAGATATAACTGAACAGCCAGTAGGAGCAAAGGAAGCTAAGAGACGGAGAAAACAAGCAGGTGAATATACCTTCATCTGAAGTCAACTAGATTATTGTCCATACCAGATAATCTATTCTAGATGTTTTTGCCGATATTTATGCCCCCCCTCTAACTAGAGGGGGGGCATATAGCGATCGCTTTGTCCGTCCGAATTTCTTGTCCGCGCAATATCTCGGTTAATATTTGATGGACGAGATTGAAACTTGCATGGAATGTGGCCAGTGCCTCGTAGATGTGCAGCGTTGAGTTTTTTTCCGAGTTCCGGTATAATTTTCAAGAGTTATGGCCCTTTTTCTGAAATCACTGTGAATGGGACTTGTCCGGGCTGGATCTTGGTTAATATTGTATAGACAAGTATGAAATTTGCATGATATGTGGTCAGTGCCCCACAGTTGTGCAGCGTAAAGTTTCACCACGTTTCGCTTATATTTTCAAGAGTTATGGCCCTTTGTTCCTGAATTCTCCGTGAATTGGGACTTGTCCGGGCTGGATCTCGGTTAATATTGTATGGACAATTATGAAATTTGCAGGATATGTTGTCAGTGCCCTGTAGTTGTGCAGCGTGAAGTTTCTCCGCGTTTCGCATATATTTTCAAGAGTTATGGCCCTTTTTTCTTGAATTCTGTGTGAATTGGGACTTGTCCGGGCTGGATCTCGGTTAATATTGTATGGACAATTATGAAATTTGCAGGATATGTTGTCAGTGCCCTGTAGTTGTGCAGCGTGAAGTTTCTCCGCGTTTCGCTTATATTTTCAAGAGTTATGGCCCTTTGTTCCTGAATTCTCCGTGAATTGGGACTTGTCCGGGCTGGATCTCGGTTAATATTTTATGGACAATTATGAAATTTGCATGACATGTGGTCAGTGACCCATTGGTATGCAGCGTGAAGTTTCTCTGCTTTCGGTTATATTTTCAAGATTTATGGCCCTTTGTTTATCAAACCTAAGTGAATGGGATATATTTATTTGTCCAGGCTGGATCTCAGTCCATAACCGATTTGGACCAGGAAAATGGCTATATTATATGTTATTCTACATTCCAAAGCAGACAACATAGGTCCTGAAGTATGAAATTGCCCCAAAAGAGTGAATTGGGTGCAAAAGTCAAAGTTCACTGATTGCTTCATAATTTCACCACAATATACTCCCAAGGAATGTAGGTCTCATAACCAGGTCACATTTTCGGATTTGGCGAAAGCCCTGGTGACCATCTTGTATCGAAACATCGTATTATCACTTGTTGGTTGATACTTGGAATATGTATTGTGTGAGGCATGGCAAAAAAAGTGACTGAAACAGAATTTTTATAATTATCCAAATTAGGCCTCCACCAACCAATAAACAACAGAACAATGGCGGGGCAGTGTCGGATTAAAGCAGAAGGGGGGGCATACAATTGAGCGATCTCTGATTGCTTCCTTCCTGTGTTCGGAATAAATTTTCCATACAATATTGAAATTTCACTCAGTTTATAAACTCCTATAGAGTAATTTTGTCCAAAGTATCAAGTAAATGCTATCAGGTCTCAATCACAATTTCAATTTATTGATTTTAGAGAAATTTGAAGCTATTGGGGCATTCAATAAATATTACATATGCAAAAAAATCTGAATTTTTGACCACCCCCCTCCCCCCAAGTACGCAGGGTGTACCAACTTTCTTTGACCCCACTTCCCCCCATATATGCAAACGCCCTATCACCATGAAGAGGAAAAGACTCCACAACAAGAATTTGTCACACATGAATACCAAACTGCGATGTTTGAACATGTAACACCCATTAGGTTGGAATGTTGTACCTTTTGAAGGCAATTCTGTTGTGATTCTCTGTAGAATCTTTAGCTTCAGCCCAAGTGCTCCTAATTCCGAAGGTATGAAATGAAACTGAGCTAAGAACAAAAATGGTCTGACGCAAACGTCCCGAATCATGAACGGCCTAAAAAATTGAAAAGGTTATCAATCGATGGTAACTCTGCCGATTTTGATTCTGTTTATTTTTTATTAAACCTGAAGATTTCCCCTTTTTACAAACATATAGGTTGATAAATATTTCCTTGTAATTTATGACGTAAAGATTACCGGAAAAATGATGTCGATTCACCGGGAATTTTCCGCAATTTGCCGACACTAGGTTTTGAGGCCTTTTCTTGATAACGCATTCAAAGAGTAACAATCTAAATACATATCATTCATCTCGAGTAATATAGGATCATGAAAATATAAATATCAGTTCTGTATCTTCAGTCATTTTCGTGTAATGTTTACCGGAAAACGTGTAAGACGGTTTGCCGGGAAGTCTTCTGAAATTCACCCCCTTCACGAGTATACGTTTCCAACACCTCACTGGCAAATCACTGAGAACGACTGAAGATAAAAAAAATGATATTTATATTTTCATGATCATGGTACTTGAGATAAAAATACATATTTAGATTTTTATTTTTTCTGTGCATCTTCAAAGAAAGAGATCGAAATGCAGTGTTGGTATATCGTGGAAAATTTACATCTTTTACGGTAAACTATACCAAAGGCCTCCTGTAATTTGGCCTGTTTACTTAAGAAAATTCCCATGTGTGCCGCCAATAACATCGGGCAGATGCTCAAGTTCGCCGGGCAAAACTTTCCGAAGCTATTTCTAAATTATTCAAACAAATTAATAAAATTTATTTCTTAAACTTCATATGGTTAATTTTAATAGCTGTCATGTGTCAGCTATTATCTTTAATAGATGATCATGTGTCATGATCACACACTGTTAGCTTTAATAACTCACAAACATCAGCTTTTTTTTCTGCGTGTCTGTCAGAAAAGACAGTCTGTACCGACCACGGAACAATCGCGTACATACACATGGCCTATCCTCGTGGCTGAGGATTTCTCCCACACATTAACGAGAAGAGAAATAATCTAATCAGTTGATAGGTGGCATAACTATATTCGCGGATTTCCATTGGGGGTTTACTCTGCGTTGTTGTTGACTGCATACGCTGTGGCTTTGACCCCTCCCCTCCCTCTGTATGCAAGGTGTACGGCCTGTAACATACACCCCTCCCCCTTCTTGCATACGTTATTCTTGAATGCCCCCTATTGACATGAAAAAGCAGTAACTATGGAGTAGTGAATGCTGTAAATGATTGAGTGATCGGTCTGCCATACAACACAATAGATACTTACCCACACAAATGAGCCCGTATATTGGAGGAGAACGTTGTGAGGTAATGCCACAATTCGTCATATAAGGACGTATCGATTTGTCATACTCGTTGTTGACGTTCTAAGCAATGACAGATGCAGAACGTCATACAGTGACGTCACAATCATAATGCATCAAAGAGTTGCGATGTAAGCAAATCTGACTCCCTCTTCATGTACACCCTCTGCTGTGATGGTGACGAAGTTGCTGCTCTTGCTTAACCATGACCATCCGTGTCTTAATGTTTTGAACGATCACATGAATAAGAACAGTACAGAGAAATGCTCTTTGTGTAATGATTATAATTTTACTTGAAGTCTTCATAATAATCATCATTTGAACACAGAAATGGAAGCAACAGAACAACATAAGAAAGAGAAGGAGGCAGCAGTTAGCTCCCCTCCCATTCCAGTGACGACGGCTTCATTCACACCGGACTACGCTGCAGGATTGATTACACCATCTGCCACAGTAAGTATGCTGTGTAACTGCACAGCTACTACACTCCCTCCCCTGCAGTAAGTAAGCTGTGGTACTGAGCAAATTACATCCCCGTCCTCTCCACAGTATGCAGGTCTCGAAATTAACAGCCTTTCTTGCTGTTGCCCAGGCACAAGTTGGCTACCTCAAAGTTATGAAAATCACAACCATTAGCATTTTGAGCGCTACTTCATTGATAGTTGATAAGAAATCCATTTCTGAATACTTCTACCAAGGAATGGCAACTATTTATTTCAAGATAAGATCGTTTTCATTGTCGTGTTGTTTCTCTTTCACCATCTTGGAAAGAGAGTTATGTAAGGGGAGCTAACTTGACATATTGGACATGGCATGTTACAGATTATCTCCCCTTATATGTGACAAACCATTTTGCCAGAGTGTTGGGTGGATATGGCTCTCTCTTTTCTTTCAACATAAACATTATGCAGACCAGTTAATTTATTTTCTTTGACAAATCCTATTATCCTTTGAGACATTGTTTTACAAACAAAACCATTTCATGCATTTTTATTACTTTTCTTCTTCAAACAGAATAGAAACAAGGCATGATCACTTCTAATATTCTTTCTCCTTCGAGGACAATTGATCTAAGTTTCACAATTCGTTGCCTAAATCGTAAACCTGCTTCAATTATTGCCTTTAAACTCCATTTAAATGCACAATCAAACGTAGAAACGGAAGTTTAAAACTAAAAATTATCTCCCCTAGGAGATAGAGTTATCCGCCCCTAGGAGAGCTCTCACTCTTCCCAACGTGGTTACTATATAAGACAATGCACAGCCCATTCTCTTCCTCTTTCTCCTGTTTGCTCGAGCAGTGCACATCTAGGGAAGTGTTCAGAGGCAATTTTACAACATTAGTTGTTGTTGTCTCGCTGGTATATCCTTTATCAAGTGTTGAGTTTTGTTATTCATTCGGAACTTACTTACTGTATTATTATGTCGGAAGTTCCGTCTTGTATTCCTTGTCGTACGTGCGGGAAAAATGTTTCCCCTTTACATGCTCACACGGCTTGTTTTTCGTGTAAAGATTTGTGTTACCGTGCGTCCACGTGCGCGGAGTGTGTATTATGGGATCCGACGGCCTGGAAGAATTATGCCCAGGCCCGTCGTACTTTTCTTTTACATTCTTGTGAGGACCCGTCTTTGTCGGAGATCGACAGACGGGTCTTAGAAATTTCTTTGGTTAATGACATGAAGTCTAATGAAGATCTTGACCGAGCTGGTCAAGACTCAGTGTCTCCCGCGTCAGTATATATACCACCAAGCGGTACAATCCTACGCGATGATAATTCTAGGTTACTAGACAGTTTGACCCGGTCTGGAGACTCATTGTCTAGGGTCGATCCAAAACCAGTTCCTTTGTTACGTTCAACAAAGACCAGGTCGGTCTTGCCTGGCCATTCTATTGTCCCCGACAAACAAAAGAATTCTGTGCCCCAGGTTATTTCACCCTTACCTATTGGTTCTCCACATGTATCTTCTAGAAGGAAGAGAACAAATAAACGACGTCGCATGTCAGTTTCTCCCTTACGGGTTAAAACTAAATATAGTTTTCCTAATGCTGAAAAATCTATGGAAGCTCGTTCGGTTCTACCATTAAGTGTTCAGGTTGCGAACTTACGATCTCCAGTTTCCGCGATTGTTGATTCTTCACATCGTCATTCACATACTGCGACTCGACATTCACGTAACCATTCACGTTCTCGTACTCGACGTTCGGATTTTCCATCTTGTCGTTTGTTTTCACCTGTTCGTGGTTCTATTGCGTCGGTTCGTCGGTCTCGTTCCCCGATCCGTAGTTCTCATCCACCGGTTCATTTTGGTACCAATTTACGGCCCTCCCGCTCGCCGGTACGCCGTTCTCGTACTTTGACAGTTCATTCACCTGATACTACTCACCGTTTACCTCGGGTTTCGGCTCCTTCTGATCAAGATTATCATGTTCATTATCAACGGACGCCTTTCCTTGACCATGCGGTGGATCATGATTTATCGTCTTCGCGTTCTCAATCTCCGGTCTCGTCGAGTTCGTCGGATGATTCTTCTTCCTCTCGGGAAAGTTCGGAGGATACGTTGAAGATGGATTATTTGCTTAGAATGCAGGCGCTTTTAGCGTTGGTTCCGGATATGCCCGCCCCTTCGAAGGTTGTTCCATCTAGTAATAAGTGTCGGACAGCAGCGGATTCTGCATTCATGTCTTCCAAGCCTGTGACGCCTCGTACATGCGCTCCGTCCCCAGCGTGGGTGGATCATTTAGAGAAGTTTGATCGTCAATTACAGGATGACAATAAATTTAAAAAGCCTCGTTTCCGGATTCCCCATGACCTTCATGATAACGTTTTACCTGACAAACCACCCAAACGTGATCGAGATTTACCACAGATTTCTAAGTCATCGAGGTCATCTCCGCTTGAGTTCAATACCAATTTCGTGGAGAATATCCAAGAGATGTTATTGGTAATCCAACGTGCTTCCTCAGTCGCCGATTGGTTTTTGTTAGCTACTTCGCGGATTGCTTTGGATCCTGAGTTACGCCTGGACGATGGGTCGACTTCTTTGTCTCCGGGTCGTGTGGCCTATTTACGGGGTTTTATTGAAACCCTAGTGCAGGCTAACCGTCAAGTTATCGAGGCCAGTTCTTATTCATACGTTTCGCTTCTCCAAGCGCAACGCAACGCCTTACTTAAGACTGTCAAGCCGGACGTCTCCTTTATGGTTAAGGATTATTTGCTTCATCAGCCATTAGCATCCAAGTCCATTTTCAATAATGCTATTGAGGCCGTTGTTCCCGTCATTCGTGAGGAACGTACTGCGCGCTTGATTGCGGCTGTTGCTCGGGGTGGTTCTTCGGATCGTCGCCAGAAGCGGGGTCGTAGGTCCTCTACCACTCGTCAAGATGGGGGCGCTCGGGGGAGTTTTCGGGGTATCGACAAACCTCCACGAGGCCGAGGTCGCCGTTCCTTTCGTGGGAAGCCAACCAAGAGGGGTGGTCATTCCACCAAATGACTATCAAGTTTCCGTGTCCGATCAAGTCGAAGTTTTTCATCCTCCGCCGTTCCGTTCATTCAGTCATCATGTTGTGGGCGGCCGCCTTCAATACTTCGTAGACAACTGGCGTCTCATCACGGACGACGCCTGGATTTTAAGAGTTTTGGAGCACGGCTTCCTGTTCACTTTTCGTTCCCTTCCCAAACTCATTGTGTGGCCACGCCCATCCCGCCTACCAGTCTCCGCGGACCACGTGCGGACTCTTCTGTCTTCGGTCAACACGCTCATCGACAAGGGAGCTGTCAGGGAGTTACCTCGGACGGAGGACAGTGTGGGGTTTTACAGCCACGTATTTCTGGTCCCCAAGAAAGTCTCGCACCAGATGCGGATGGTGATCGACCTAAAAGTGTTAAACAAGTTTCATCTCACCACCCCTCCTCATTTCAAGATGCCGACTGTTTCATCGATTCGGGCCCGCATACATCTTCGGGATTGGCTGGCCTCAGTCGATCTGCAGGACGCGTATCTTCATATTCCAATTCATCCACGTCATCGCCGTTATCTCCGCTTCATTATCAACGAACGTCGATTCGAATGGCAGGTCCTCCCATTCGGGGTCAATGTAGCCCCCTGGTTGTTTACCCGCATTACCTCTCCTGTCATGGCATTTCTACACCTGCGAGGTATTCAGATAGAGGTTTATATAGACGACATCCTTCTATGGGCGGCGGACGAGGCCCGTCTCAACGTGCAAGTCCAGTTCACGCTCCTGGTGTTACGGCATCTAGGATTCATCCCTCATCCTCTCAAGTCAGAGTTGGTTCCGGCTCAAGTTCGCCGTTACATCGGCGCAGTGTTCGATACTTATCATCAGCGAGTATACCCGCCGGAGGATCGTTGGGACAAAATTCAGCTGTTAATCCGAAAGTTTTTGTCATCAACGTCACGGACACGTCAACAGTGGCAAAGTTTGGTAGGTTTGCTCACTTCCACTCAGGACCTAACTCATTACGGCCGACTACAGGTGCGTCCACTACAGTATCATCTGTATCCTTACCTACAGACACCTTCCATCAATCCAGCGGTGCCGGTATTGACGTCTCTTCATCCATATCTGGTCTGGTGGCAATCCCGGCTCAACGTCATGCAGGGCGTTCCATTCCGCTTTCCGGCTCCGAGTCATCATCTGTACACCGATGCGTCCGAGACCGGTTGGGGAGCCCATCTGGACATATTCAAGGTATCCGGCAGATGGTCAACGTTGGATGCCAGTCTTCACATCAACCTTCTGGAGATGAAGGCAGTCATTCTGGCGGTGCAACATTGGAGTCATCGTCTCATGTACTCATCTCTCCTCATAGCGACGGACAATTCCACAGTCATTGCGCACATCAACAAGTTGGGAACCACCCGCTCGCTACCAATGTTTCGTCTAGTTTGGGATCTGTACGAGTGGACTCGTATTCATCATATTTATATTCACGCCCGCCATGTTCCGGGGCGGCTCAATGTCTTAGCGGACAGCTTATCACGTCCGGACACCGTTCTTCAGACCGAGTGGCAACTTCATCCGGAGGTGTTCCAGCAGATCTCCACCATCTGGGAGTCCCCTCTGATCGATCTGTTTGCGACGAGGAACAACGCCCAATTGTCTCTGTTTGTCAGTCCGATTCTGGATCCTCAAGCCTTCGACATCGACGCTCTGTCAATCAATTGGGACAACTTCCTAGCTTACGCCTACCCACCGATGGCCCTAATACTGGAAGTGCTTCAGAAGATTTCTCATCACGACTGCATCATTCTACTCGTAGTGCCGTGGTGGCCTCGTCGACAGTGGTTTCCGGTTTTGGTCCCGCTCCTCACGGCCCCTCCACGTCGACTGCCAGTTTGGCCCAGCCTGTTACGTCAACCGCACAGGATTTTCCATCACAACCCACGGTGGCTCAACCTACACGTTTGCAGACTATCCAGAATGCACTCGCAGTCCAGGGATTTTCAGCAGAGGTTGCACGAACGATGGTTTCAGCCAATCGATCTTCCACATCGCAGCTCTATCAGGCGAAATGGTCCTATTTCGTCTCCTGGTGTCGAGGACAGGATGCCGATCCCGACTCTGCCTCTGTTTCCCTAGTAGCTGACTTCCTCCTTCATCTTCATCGGGATAAGAAGTTTCAAATCAGCACCATTGAAGGGTATCGTTCTGCTCTGGCTAGGGTGTTACGTCTTACCTCTGGTGTAGACATTAGTCTTAACGATAATATCTCTGCGCTCATTCGCGCCTTCGCGTTACAGTCTCGCCGTACGCGACAACTGTTACCGAAATGGGATATCGGTGTGGTTCTGTGTGCTCTGATTCGTCCGCCCTTTGAACCTTTAGAATCCGCTTCTATCAAAGCTGTGTCTTATAAGACGGCCTTTTTGGCGGCGTTTGCTTTAGCGTCCAGAGTGTCTGAACTTCATGCTCTTGAAAGATCTTCTATGACCTGGACGGCGGATTGGTCTCGCATTTCTTTTCGGCCCATTCCTGAATTTATCGCCAAAAATGAGTCTGTTCGTTCAGGTCCGTGCGCTCAACGATCGTACTCCATTCCTGCGTTGTCAGACTTTGTGCATGGGCTCGAAGACGACCTCCTGTTATGTCCGGTTCGGGCGATTCGCCACTATCTTACTCGTACCGACTCCGCTCGCGGCTCTCGGCGCCTGTTATTCTTGTCTCTTCGCCCGTCGGCTTTGCGTGACATTACTAAAAATACCATCGCCGCGTGGTTGAAGAAAACCATTAAATGGTCTTATCAATTGGCCATAGACGCTCCCCCTCTGTTCTCGACTGCCTCTTCTCATGAGATTCGCGCCATTGCCACGTCATGGCCGTTATGGAAGAACCTGTCCCTCCTTGACATTGTCCAATCTTGTGCCTGGACGGCGAACTCCACGTTCACCAACTTCTATCTGAGAGATATGTCAGTCCAGTCAGAAAGGATGACCACCCTTGGGCCGTTAATAGCGGCCCAGCACGTGGTCAAATAAATTTTCAAAAAGAGGGGGGGGGGGGGCGGCATTTTGTATCATCGCAGCAAATCTGCAAATTGCTGTATCATCTCATCTCATTCATACTACTAGTCCACATTTGATTGATCACATATTGAAGAAAGAAATGAGTTCAGATGGACAACCTTGGATCCTCTAAAGAGATGTCGGACACTAAATCACCACTCTAAGATGCCTGACTCCATGGTGAGTGTGATCTTTACCTTAATTGCGGTTTTGATTGTGTCTTTCAGGTTGAATCTGACTTCCTTCTTATGATCTCAGCTACGTCATCTACGCTCAACTCCCAAGAAGCAAGTTGGACGTGAGACGATTGTGGACTGAGTATGGTGTGGCTTGGCGACCTCTAGGCACGGACCAGTTATGCTTCACCCGGTTTTAGGAACAGCCAAGAATCTGCATACAGATAAGCCTTACCAAGTAGACCCAATAGCCCTAGTGGTACAGGTCCCTTTCTCTTGGTATAGATGGCTTCCCGAGTAGACCCACCAACTCTATGGGTAGGGGTCCTCTCTCGGTAGAAAATACTTCCACACCACGAGCACAGCTACATGGCTGTAGACAATCAAGATAAGTACAACTGTATCTTATCCACATTTTAACCTCTTTTTATGGTCATTGACCAGGGTTTCAAATTGTTTGATTATTGATGTCTCATATCCATGTCTGTGTCTTCCCAGCAGTTACTTAGCCTGCCTTTGAATCTGCTACTTGGCCGAGGTTTCCCTCCTTCCACCTGTTGGTACTGAGGCAATAATTGAAGCAGGTTTACGATTTAGGCAACGAATATTAAACATTTAGAACAATGTTTCTATTCGTAACTAAATCAAACCTGCTTCAATTTAATGCGCCCTCCCGTCCTTCCCCTCAGACCGCGGCCTAGTTCACTACTGGTCTCGGTTATTTACAATGAGAAAGAGGGAGAGAATGGGCTGTGCATTGTCTTATATAGTAACCACGTTGGGAAGAGTGAGAGCTCTCCTAGGGGCGGATAACTCTATCTCCTAGGGGAGATAATTTTTAGTTTTAAACTTCCGTTTCTACGTTTGATTGTGCATTTAAATGGAGTTTAAAGGCAATAATTGAAGCAGGTTTGATTTAGTTACGAATAGAAACATTGTTTATAAATGTTTAATTTTTCTATTAAAACTGGTTTCAGCTAGAAAATGACCACTAATAAAAAAAAATAGGAACTAGATTCTGGAGGTTATCAGAATGACAACTTCTTGGGGCCCATGTTATTTAATTTCTCTATAATTCAATCATACTACTAGAATTCAGTCTCTTCAAATTTTAGGGACAAAATTCCATCTAATAACTCGATCAAACTCCAAAAAAGCTTTGAAATATTGAATTATTTGCATGATTTTGGAGCATTTTGTCAACTTCCTGTTCTAATAAATTTGATCACCCGTTGATATTTTGGTTGAAAATTTCACAATTATTTAGAGGGATTACTGTAGTATATGAAATGTAAATTTAACGCTAAAGTATAGGGAAGAATTTGGGACAAGTGGTTTATTTTTGAGACAGCCAGGATGTCAGAAGTGTTTGTCCTTGAACAAGCACGTGAAAAACTTAATTTCGAGCTCTCGCAAGTAAGCTGTGCAACTGCAAAGATTACACCCTCTCTGCCATAATAAGTAGGCTGTGCTGTGTTGTCCTGATAGATAATCCTCTGCCTTACTAAGTATGCTGTGCTACTGCATAGATTGCACCCTCATGCACAGAAAGTATCCATGCAGTGATATTTGCGAATTCATGGCAGTTCTACATTTAATGAACATCTTATCGGATCATTTTCTTTTAAAATGACCTCCTTGATCATTTTTTCTGCAGTTCTGTACTATCAAAACATGATTTTCATCTATTACATTGCATTGTACTTCGTGTGTGTTTTATACGTTGCTGTACCTGAATATTATTTCTTTATTAGAAGTTACTTGCCCCTGCCAGTACGAGTGCTGTGACCTTAACGACCCCTGGTCCAACGTACATACCTAATAGCACCAGCCACCTGGCAGCCACAGGCGGAAGCACTACCTTGCCATGTAAGTCGACCCTCTTATAGCCTTGAAGCATGCCATTACAAAAAATTTTGAGCATTTTTTCTCAACTGAAAGGCTCTACCTAATTCTCCTTGCAAACTTTTCATGAAAACATAAGTTGATATTTTCTTAAAAAAATTGTATTTTTTTTTCAACACAGTAAAATAGATGTGGCGAAAAATTATTATGAAGCCGTAACCTCTGACCTGTGATATCAGAGTCTGATTACAATCACGCCATATGATATTGACTAGTCGGTTGTGTCAGACCTCCTGTTCTGATGTACATTGCACAACAATTGGGTATGACACCATCATGACATCAGCAAAGGCATTGTTTTAGCTTTGTGATGATGTTGGCTTTACAATGGAATTATTGCCTGGAACAATCGGTACGATTGCTCACTACGAATGATCATAATTAGACTCTCACGTTATAGGTTGGCAGTTCATGACCTTCGTCGATTTCAAACAGGCATGGTATCGGAGCATTTCAAGTTTTTTTTTAATCTCTGACAATTTCCAAGCACAGTAAACCACTATTAAATGTCAAATATAACCTCTTAAAACAATTTAGCATTAAAAAATTATGGATTGTTGGGACCATTTGGTAGAACCTTCAACAAAGTATAATTTGGCAGTTCCTAAGCATTCCCAGTCTCCTTGTCCTTTAATCCACTTGTATTTGCTTTTCATTTTGCTCACAGTTTTGCAGTTAATACAAATTCACATTTAATTCTTTTCCTCTCTTTGTCTGTCCCTGTTTTTCAGTGGTCAAATCTGAGGAATGATGGTGGCTATTGATCAGCTGTTGTCTCTATAAAACTGTATTATCTTTGGATCTATTTTCAGCTACGGTTTTGTCAGCTGTAACACAACAAGCAAGGGATAATTTACAACAACAATTACAACAACAACTTGGTCAGTCGACTATCCGGCCACAGTCGAGCATACCCCAGACAATGGCATTAAATCAGCCTGTGGTGTTAAACCCACCAGTCAACAGTCTGCAACCACTGCAGCAACAACAACCACCTGTGGTACGACCGCCGGCCCCTCAGATACCATTAGTACCTATCCCGGCAGTGACTAATGTTCCAAAGAAAGGACTTTCGCTCACGGTATGCTTGCTCCGACAATAGTATCACTAATCACACCAATCTAGATTTAAAATGATGGCTGTTCCAGAAAAAGATACAGGGGGATGGAAGACCACTTTTTCTGATCCCAACCACCCATTTATCCTATCTCCCTAAATATTAAATGACTGTATAACACGCTTATACTATAGAACTGAACAATCTCTTCCCTACCCCCTTCCCCCACATCCCATGCACTTTTTCCTAGACCAGCCCTGGAAATAATGGTCTTTCTAACCTGGGTTTTTATAGGAGGTCGAGATTTAAGATGCAGTTTGAAAGAAGATCTATGGAAAATGACAGGTTACAGAAGGTCATATCTGGCACGTCTTATATTATCACGATTGATATTTGTATGTTACAGAGGGAGCAGATGCTGGAAGCCCAGGAGATGTTTAGGACGTCAAACAAAGTGACCCGTCCAGAGAAAGCTCTCATATTAGGGTTCATGGCTGGTTCTAGAGGTAATGAGGAGGAATTTTTTGCAGGTTCCAATCCCAAACTTCCAGTTCCCATTCGTAATGCATTATTGAGGTTTCAATTTTTGTTAGTGAATTTTGGCGCAAATATCCTTTGATCAATCACAATATAGAGGTTTATTAGCATAAAATTCAAAAACCCAGCTATGCAATCAGATAGATATTGAGGATCTCAGAAGCTTTTTCTATGAGTATTTCCTTCAGAAATCCTTTCAAATTGAACAACAACAACAACAACAACACTTTCATTTTTTTTTTTTTTCATTTGAGTTTGGGCGTCAGATGTTTTGGGCACCCATACATTTTCTGGAACTAAATTGGCTCTAGATGCAGCCCTGGTATAGCACACACACAAAACAGGCGATCAATTGAACTACCAATCAAGTCAAAGTGATGATGGATATTAAGAGTATAATGGGACTGACTGAATACCAGCCCTGTGAATACTAGCTGTTCATATTCATATGTGCCAGGTTATATTCAGTGTTTATGGCAAATCCTCTAATAATTGAATCACAGGAAGTAAAATCTCCCACCATAAAATCAGGGGGTGATCAAATTTATTAGAATAAGAATAAATTTTATATTGAATAAGAATCAGTATGATCCAGATAATCTATTATTTCTTGATTATTTTAATGAGGGTGAGACAAATTTTATTTCCACAAAATTAGGGTGATTGAACTGGTGTGTTACCCTTGTAAATAGACAGTATACTCAGGTCTCCTTCATGGTCCTTACAAATGTATCATGTATGCGCTGTGTAAGATCATACAACATGTTCTAAATTGAAAGAAAAGTCATTTGTCACCACGACTGAAGGCCTGTTAGTGTTCTGACACGGTCAACATCCAAATAAAACTTTCTGCACTCCTTAAAACGATCTAATTGAAACAGTTCTACTACATGTATTTTGCCAATCAAAACAAGACTCTTGATTAACAGTGGGAGTCAAATGTGTTTGACCGATTAATAATCAATGTATCCGTGAATTGTGGACTTCCACTATAATTTCAAGTTAATCCTTCGTCAGTTTTATCTACCCTGATAGCAGCAGCAGGTGCATTGATATGTGGCTCGCTGTTTGGTTTGCGGTTCATTAATCAGGTCATTTTCCTATCTCTTTAGCCTAGGAAATAGTAATAATTGATGATAACTGTACTATTTTTGACCTAAAGTTGCCAAAATGATCATAAATGTATAGTCCTCTTTTGGAATAGTAAAATGAGTTGATCCAAATATACCATATTTACATCAGTTATCATTGATTATAAATAAGTTCTAGGCTATAAAGATAGGAAAGTGACCCGATTAATGAAACAAGAATCAGGCAGGGAGCTATTTATCAATGCACCTGCTGCTGCTATCAGAGCAGGTAGTATTGTCTAAGGATTAAGTTCAGTTATAGTGCAAGTCAAGGATTGGAATTAAAGTCTTATCTTTCTCCATATTTCAGAAAACCCTTGTCCTCAGCAGGGAGATGTACTCAGTATTCGCCTCAGTGAAAACATGGAAATGCTCCAGCAAAAAGACAATACACAGAAAAAAGTGATAGTGGACTCATTCTTCCAAATGAACTATGCGAGTGGCGAATGGAAGCGCATAAAAAAATATCGAGAAATCGTTTCCTAGCAGGGGCTCTTTTAAGTGATTCGTATCTGGATAGACTTCGGGTGTGCCTTTACAGAGGAATCATATGAATTTGTAGCCATTACATGGCATTACGATTGTTACTGTGGTTACAGTGAACCTCTGCATGAATGTGCTGAACGTGTAACCGAGAATTACGGTCAGTAACCAGTGGTTACTATGATGATGATTGCCCCATTCACAGTGCAGTGACCGAGGATGTTTTCTGTGAGCTGAGATGTCAAGCATAGATCAGCATGATTAGGATCAGCATGTTAGGGTACAGATCCATAAATGCATGCTTGTATTTCACCTGGTCAAAGAGAGTTGCTATCACAGACTACAGATTCTGATCCGTGAGCAGGATTGGTCAGTTGTCAAGATGACTGGAGACTCCGTGAACTGTTAAACATGAGAGCAATTCTCGTATATTCTGACATCCTGGACACCACCTATGTATATATCCCCTAGTCCTCTGACGAGACTTACACTGTGACATGTACATGGATGATATGCTCTGCTCTGAGTACCGAATAATCTATTTTCAATGTGAAATTTCAATGTTGCACCAAAAAATTTGAAAACGTCTAGAATAGATTTATGGTACATGCAGTCATCGTCATGATGTGTCAAGCAAGCGGTTCAGCTGTTTACTGGAAGGTTGATGCTCACAATATATTCCGGACCAAACAACCAGAGAGGGATTGTACAACCAAATTTTTGTGTGTAGGCCTAACACATAATATCATAGAGACCAGTGCTGCAAGTCAGGTTTGTTACAGCACATCTACCAGTATTTAGTGAGACAAACCATACCTGTCTGCCTGTAATCACATCAGATAATTAGACTAAGAAGCAGTATTTGTTTCAAAGAAAAACAGGACCGAGGATGAAGCAGGTACTCCTACAGTAGTTTGAATGAAATGTACATACCACGAGATGCATAGCAAGAAGTGACTCCAAGCCTGGGACCACTTGATTTTCAGGGCTTGCTTTTCCACGGGAATCCGGGAATCTGATTCCCGTCAGCACTCGCGCAAAATAATTAATGGGAATCCAGCAGATTCCGGTAAAATGTCAGCAATCTGTATAGAAATGATAGCTTTGGATTCTCATAGATTCCCTTTGAGTTAGACTGCAAGAATCCATTTGGATTTCCTTGAATTTTGACGAAAAACAAGGCCTGCTTTTTATGATGTCCTGTGTACTCCATATAAGCATGTTATGTTTAAATTGATAGTCTCCTGTGAATCTCAGAGAGTGAAGTCGTTGACTAGTGGATGATATTTTGTCCATCTACAAGACGCCTAGGCTATCAGGTGTCGAACACCAACCGCTACCAGCTGCAAAAGTAAAAGCGGCCATGTTGATGTACTGCAGATGACTGTCTCGTGATTGGCTCTTGTTAATCTGGAATCGGCATTGACCAAGCGAAAGACAGCTGTATGGAATACATCAACATGGCGGCATATTTACACAAATTCTTTTGTTATACTAAGCACCACAATTTTGTTTTGAGTTCAAGACCATTCTTGCAGTTCAAAGATTTAATCAAGTCACTGAGTATCATTTTAAACAATTTTTGTCCGTCACAAAATCACAGTTGATAATAAATAGTGAAGGATTGTGACAGTGTTTTTAATTTGTTCATCTTTCGTGATTGTTTGTTATAACACAGTACATGTAACTACATGTAAATTAAGTTTTTTCAAATACCATGATTATGTTGTAAACAAATATTGTCTGGATGTTTATTTTGTTTCTGTCCAGTTCTTTTCCATTCAACCCTGTTTATTGCGGTTGTACGTTTTCAAATATATCAGTTATCATAATTTCTGTAGGTCTATAATGGTCTATCCCAGTTTATTAGCGCTCATTGATAGTTTTGAGGTTAATCTGTCTGTGCTATTGGTAAATGGATATTATTTGAATATTTTCTGGTTTTCTGAACAATCAAATACTGGTACTTTAAAATAGCAGGCATAATGTATCATTCTGAACATGTAGATCTGTGGCTGGTGTATGAGAACACTGGATAGCTTCCAAACATGCAATAAGTTCCTCTGATATGTTCAGCCTGCCAGTTATACTGAGACTTTGTCATGTGCTAGCAAAATTGCTGGGATACTGGATAGGTTCTGGAGATGTACTGGGAAAGCTGGATAGGTCTCTAAAACATGGTAATCGAAGTCCTGGATAAGTAATCAGCTTTTTCAGGTCATATTCATTATTCTAGTACATGCCAGCAGATGTGTGGAATAGGTTCCTACAAGGTTCGTACAATACGCTGAAAACCTTGAAAATAACAATTCAAAGCCTTGAAAAATAGAAAATCGTGCTAAAGACCTTGAAAATGAGAGTTCCGGTTCATTGTTGTCCATGCAATTGTCAAGTTGTAGCTCAAAGTTATACTGTCCTTTGCTGTCCACTGGCAAAATTAACCCCATATCGGCAATAAATTCTTCAATCATCCAAAAAGAATTTCCAAGTCTATTCGAAGTCCTACATACATGTAGCTGAAATATTGCTGAACGCTATGTTGAACCTTAATTCTCTCTCTCTCTCGAAAGACAATGTGCGAACACAATTTGTGTTCATGGGACATTCAAACTCCTGTTTAAGTAAAAATCAGAAAATTGATAAGTGTAGCTTTAATGACACTGGAAGTAATATGCAACAGAACTATTACCTTGAAAAGACCTTGAAAATTGGGAGCTTCAAGGTGTACGATCTCTGTTCCTAACATGTAGAGAGAGAGAGAGAGAATTAAGGTTTAGCGTCATGTTCAGCAATATTTCATATAGCGACGACTTAACATGTAATACTGGATAGGTTTCTATATTGGATATTCCTGTTATGTGCATATTGTCATTAGGCCTGTTCCAGAAAATTGTACATGGGGTGGTGGAAGAGTACTTTTCTGAACCCAACCTTCCATATACCATTTATTATCCTATCTCACTAATCATAATGTTAAATGACTATACCACCAACAATACATATACCACTAAACTGAATAATCTCCCCCCCACTCCCATGTACTTTTTTCTGGAACCCTTAGGTGTACTGGATCACCCTGGACATATTATTAGAATATTGTGCATTTCTTGAAACATACAGTACCATACTTAATTTGACTATGAAAGCAAGTAATGAAACACAAATGGTAATCATTGAAGGTACTTGCTGGACAATATGAGGGTTGCCTCCCCTGGTGTTATCACTAGTATTAATCATTGAAGGTACTTGCTGGACAATATGAGGGTTGCCTCCCCTGGTGTTATCACTAGTATTTCAATACCAGGAACAGTACAAGTTGGCTGGCATGCAAGTATCAGACTCCATGCTCAAAGAAGTAAGATATGGTGTGAACAACTTCGTTTCCATGAATACTGGCATTGTGAATGTGTACAAACTTTGAATCAATGTCTTATTTATTGTTCAGCTATAAGCTGTTGTATCTTCATGTGAGCAAGTTGAATAAACATCTTTTTCCAGTAAAGTTTGCTGACTTTTCTTTCTTTAAAAACAGGAGTAGTGTGACTAACATCACAGGACCTACGAAATAGGGTGAGGAAGATTACTTGGGTGTCGAAGCATAATGTTATAGGTCACCTAGATGACTTGGGGGGGGGGTCCAAGCGTAATGTTATAGATCACCTAAATAGGTCAAATTTTCATCAAAAGTAGGTCAGCTCAGAACTTGCTGGTAACAGTCCCCTAATGCACGTTCATGCCAAAAATCAAGGTTCTAATGTCAATGGTTATCCTTTGCTGATAAAAGGATTCGGGTGGCCTCACTGACTCATTACCAGACAATTTGCAAATGAGAGCCTACTTCGTACGAAAATTACCAACAAATTCTGTAATACCAACATGATTTTTTTCATGAGCTTGCAGAAAGAAATTGCCTCTCACTGAGGTGTGGTTTAAGGTAAGGTTTAAGTTACAGGGGTACTGAATGTTACCTGTATGGCACATAGAGTGATTAGAATTTAGTTTCCCATCTAAGTCATAAAGCCGATGTGTGTGCTATGAAATTTACTCTCAAACATACTGGTATTGTCTTAATAGCACTGAGAAAACCCATGTGCTTGGGTTCATTTTCCTTTGGATGGTTGTCTTGGTATGGAGTTATTCATTTTTATGGACATATTATGTGATGAGAGTTTATTCCGTCCGTCTGTTCATCCCCTTGTGTACAATGTATATGTCGGACAGTTTTCCAAATAGAATACCACTTTTGATGAGTGGATACCCTAGGGGGAGACGGTGTGGCATGTACCAAAATGGAGATCAAGGTCAGAGGTAAAAGGTCACCAACCCATAAAATAGGAAATCATTGACAGTTTTCTATCCACAGATACAATTTTTGTGACTGAATAATCTACATGTAGGTGGAGATGTCGCATACCTTATAAATTCAGGTCGAATGTCACTGACCTAAAAATTGTTAATATTTTGGGCATCACCAGGATTGACGAGTGTGGGGAAAGACGTGCCACGAACTCAAATCTGGGTCAAGGTCAAAGTCACTGTGACCCCAAAATAGGGAAATTAAAAATCTCATTTTCTTGAGTCAGTAGATATAGGATATTAGGGAAATCATTAAAAATTGTGAGGTTTTTTTGTGTTAAAGGATACATAAGGTGAGATGATGTCTTGTGCAGGAGTACAAGTGAAGGTATATTGTGTAATAGGAATGTGGGGATTAAACAGTATCTATGTGACACTGTTAAGAGGGATCATGTGTAGGGCGGGTTGGGGGAAACGGGTTGCACGGCGTGTTCGCACGACCTGTGCCCATCGCGGTGCGATGGAGTGCCCAAGTACATCCATCCATCCATCCACATTGAAGTCAATTTTGGCTCTCGTTCAAGATTTGCTGAACAGAGGCTGCAAATTGACAGACTGTAGATTTTAACATTGTAAGAGATTGTTTTTATCGAGCAGCTAGTTTAGAAGCTATTTTTAGTTGGGTAAGAGAAGATTCGATTTTAGGATATTCGAGAGAAATCAGTTTACAAATTGTTGCATAAATTTTAATGTACATATTTTTGATCATTTGTAGATTATTGGCATATTTAGAGAAGAATAGCCTAGTTCTGTTCCTGTTAGGCAAAATGCTTCCCGCCTTTGCCAGATGCTGCTATTTGGATGCAGATTTACATTTTATGTACCACATGGCACTCACTTTTTGGCAGAGATAACAATTGGCTTCGAACAAGTTTTAATTTTTGAGTGTAACAATGATATAGCTGATATTTCTCAAATACAGCAGTCTTGTTTGGAATTCAGTGACTCAACCTGTTGATATTTTTTTTTGTCTTGAGGTCCATGTTCATGTATATCCGAAGGACACAATCTTAATTGCATCCCCAAAATGAAAATGTTTGTTATAGTACAAGTGAAATGAGCAAAGTTAGTCTGAAAGTGAATGTCTGGAGGATCCTTCGTCTTCGTTTTGTAGTATTTTTTTTGCACGTGTCATCATTGGGTACTGGAAGCGAAGACAAATCTCTTTGACACTTTGGCATGAGCTATGAAACATACTTAAGATTTTATAATTAGGAACGGATGCTAATTCTGTTCTGTTTACTGGGCTAGTTCGAGATATCTCTTTTAAGATACCATGCTAGAAAATAGTAAGATGGTACAAACTTAATACTGAAGGGATCCGGTCCGTGCAGTAATGTTGGAACTTTGAAAGTGTCTGAATCCTGATTATCTCCCTTGGATCGAAACACGCAGTAGTCTACAGTTGTCGAGTTGTGACGTAGTGTCACAAGAGTGACATCCCTTCATGTAGCCAGCCTGTCGGCAGACAAAACAGTAGGACAGTTCACTTGCAACGGCATGGAGTAAAGTAAACTGATTTAAAATTTGAAGAAATACATTTTAATTCGGAATCATTTGAACTCCTTGATATAGAAGATGAAGGTATGGATATTGTAGCGGCCCAGGCCTTATTTAATCTTGAGGCATATATTCATGCAAACCTGTTGTGTCTTTACGCGATATTGGAGACGTTTTAGGTCGTATATTTCGTGCACCTGTCAAAAACTTGAGGATGTTGTTGTTGTTATTTGCTCACCTTCTTCGACGATCTCGGAAGCTGACTAGTATATTTTGTCCCTTCTTTGGTACATTATTCTTACGTCTCAAACATCTATGTACCACTAAAACATCCCTGAAGATACTGTCCGTTGTTTATAAGATAAGAGTGCACTGTTTTGAGCTATGGAACGTCTCGTTGACGGTTGAAATCTTCCGCTTTCTGCCATGCTGTTTTCTGCAGAGCGGGGGTTTCCCTGTCAATCTACCTTAGGGGCGTGTTTGCGCCACTTACCGTGTTATTTGATTGGTTAACTAGACGAGGTCAGAGGTCAGGTCAGAAAACTATAAATACGCGCATTTTCAGTGGACAAGGGATCTCCAACATATCCTTCTAAAGTTTGGATGTGTTTTTGGAGAGGTTTTGGCCGAAAACTAAATTGCTAAATTTATTCTCGAAAGTGTTACGCCGGATATGGCACAAGGCATGATGGAATACCCACCACTGGTGAGTTGCAGCTAATAATATTGTAGCATGGTGCAGTTGTCATTCACTTGTTATGGCACGGTCATGTGATCTTATTAGCATGTAAACAGGTCGGGATTTCTGTATTGCGTCATCACGCACATTGCTCCCGATGTCGTGAAATTATGCGACGACCCTGGGAAAGAATTGGCGTTAGTGCTTGAGAATAAATTACTAAATTATATATGAAACTAAAGCTTGGAGTTGAATTCAGATATCTTCTCCAAATATTTTGGCAATTTATGTAGACGTTTCACCACATAGGGAATTTTTAGAGGTCTACTATTTCGGAGTGTGCCAGATCTGGTGCAAACTCTGTGTAGTAAAACATCTCCGCGAGCTGCACCGTATTCGGAGCAAGCTTGAATTCTGCAAGCTGCACCGTTTTCGGAGCAAGTCTAAATTATGCAACCTGCACCTAGTCCAGTGCTGAGATTTGCACCATTTTCGGAGCACCATATTATATAATTTTGACACTTGATAATAAGTACCATGCCAGCTCTGCTGTGCCGGATTTGGCACAAACTGTCAATCAAAACATGCGGTGCCGGATTTGGCACAAACTGAATCAATCAAAACATGCAGTGCCGGATTTGGCACAAACTGAACCGGTGCCGGATTTGGCACAAGCTGAACTGATTCTGACCTGATCATCTAATATGTAAACTGAACCTACAGTACATATTACCATATACTTATACCCATATACAACATTTGTACATTGATGAATAAAATTGTTCATGTTATATTTCACCTGAATCACAATCTCCGTTATCTTTGAGTCTGTTTGTGTTTTGCATGTCTAGTATATTACTGTCTCATTCGAACCCGATTCATGGTTTACAGAGTACCGAACTCTGAATGTGATGTGTTTACCCTACTCTCATTTTCGCCTCCGGAGAGAAATCACACACCAGTGAGATACACTGAGTGACAGATAGGGTTGCGCGTTACATTTGGTGGCAGCGATACCGGATATTCTTGGTACCGGATACATTTGTGCCGGATAACCTTGCAATATTGAGACAGTATATTGGACGAAACAGATTCTTGGAGATTAAAAACACAAATCAGAGCTAAAAAACTGAAAATGGATGACTCGAATGTTGTGACTTAGTTTTAAGTCACCAAACCTATGTGGTGAAACTTCTCATGACAGTGATACAGATCTTGAAATCCCCGACCTGGAGAATGCTGTATTTCTTGAACTTGACAATGCTAATGAAACAAAAGAATCTCTTAGTTCTACTAAAGAGCTTTCAGCTGCATTGTCAGAACAGTTTAGTCAATTGGCTAATCAACTTATCAATCAAATTAAATGGAATTTTGATGAGTTAGCAGAAAATCAGAGAAAAACAAAATGCCAAATAAATGAAATATCTGAGAATCTGAAGCAGAATAAAGATCAATTTGGTCTACTCTTTGAGAAAATTAACTGTTTGGAAGAGAAATATGACAGATGATCCGGCGAGGGTAAACAATTAACGGAGACAAGTGACAAACTCCCAAAATCTGTAAATGCAAAACAGTTTGACTTGAAAAGACCAGACTTTTACAGCACTCAACATTCCCAGACTACTTCAGAAATGGAGAGGCAACCATTACATGTAGATGTTGCAAATTCCAGGCCTGTTTTGAGGTGGGGGCATACTCAGGACCCTGAACATGTAGATTTGAAACATGAAAGTAGCAACACACCCCCACATGCTGATTCACCATGGCCTAGAGAAGGCACTGGTCTGAAATATGAAAATCAGGGACTTGGATATGTTGCTAGTACTCCACAGGAAATTGCTGGAATTGGTGAAGCCAATTATGTGCCATTTTACAGTGTTGGCAATAAACAAAATCATCAACCTGGACAGGGTGGTAGTCCTGGTAACGGGCATGTCAGACTTGATGCAGGAGATATTGACACTGGACAAATTCCTATGAATTGTTCTTTCGCTCATTCTGCACATAATGGCACATTAAAAATGAGACCTCAGACTTATGATGGGTTCGAGGATTGGGAAGAGTGGCTAACTCAATTTGGTATTTTGGCAGACATAAATGGGTGGAATTACTCCACTAAGGCACTATATCTTGCAGGAAGCCTGAAGGGAGCAGCAAGAGCTGTTCTTAGTGAGTTATCAGAGACTGAAAGGCGCAACTATGACTGCCTAGTAAAATCTCTTAGTTATCGATTCGGTTCAGTAAACCGAGCTGAGGTTTTCAGGGCTAGATTACAAACCAGGTTAAGGGGAAAAACTGAAACTTTGCCTGAATTAGCTCAGTCCATAAGAAAGTTGACTCGTCAGGCATATCCCAATGCACCTGTCGCCCTGCTAGACACTCTAGCAATCGACCACTTTATTGATGCAATCCATGATGCTGATATGAGACTTCGCTTGCGTGAAGCTCAACCTAAGACTATGGCTGATGTTGAAGTTATAGCTGTTCGTCTAGAAACGCATAGGTTGGCCGATCGGCAACGTGGTCGCCATGTACATGTAGCCAATATGGTTCATGGAAAATCTGATGACTCAAAGTCACGAGATGAATTAGGAACCAATATCACATCTCTGGTGACTGAAGTAAAAGGGTTGAAAAAAGAGTTTTCTGAGTTGAAGAAAGGCTTGGTGAAAGGGGGACCAACTTCAGAAAATCCACCCAATAGGCCGCAGGTTGCTGGTGGTAATGGAAATAACAGACAAGATAGAAACTGGGCATGGGATAGGAGAAATGAGAGGGGCAATCAGCCCTATTATGGTAATCGCAATGCTCCAAGTGCTCAAAATGCGGCTTTTGGTAGAAATAACAATCAGGGAAACTACCAAGCGCCGAGTTCAAGGGTCGGGACCCGGCCAAATTATCAAGGCCCAACCTAATAATGATCAATAACTTATTGGGCAATGGTGAAGGTCTCTTTGTTGCTGCTGCAGTAGAGAATAGACCTGTTGCTATGTTGGTTGACACAGGTGCCAATGTAACAATATTGAAAACAGACATTTTCAATCGTTTACCCCTTGCATCACGCCCAGAAGTTTTCAATGTAAATAAAAGTTTGGTCACTGCAACCGGTGATATAACACCATTTGATGGTTGTGTTGAAATTAAAATTCGGTTCGGGAAACATGAATTTTCCCATGAAGTTTTGTTGGCAGATATCCAAATTGAATGTATACTGGGGATGGATTTCCTCACAAAACATAAATGTGATTTGAAACTCAGTACTGGCACACTGTCAGTAAACAAGGAGGAAATACCCTGTTACAGGCATGTTAATGACATAGAGCCTACTTGTTGTAGGATATCTGTTGCTGAGAATACTCTAATTCCCCCTGGAAGTGAAGTAGTAATCTCAGGAAAAGCAGTTGAAATTCCATATGGAGTTCATTATGGAATAATAGAGCCTGTAGATAGATTTATGCAGAGAAATGAACTGTTATTGGCAAAAGCGGTAGTAGACCCGAGCCAAGGCATAATACCATTGCGTATTATGAATCCTACTGATCGAGCTCAAATGCTATACAAGAATACGATAGCTGCAGTTTGTGATCCTGGAATTGAAATTATCCAGGTTGATGAGAAAACAGAAAAATGTTCTGTAGCAAATTGCCAGACAGTCAATTCCCATAATTCGACAAAGCCTCCAATTCCTAGTCATTTAGTGGATCTCATTGAGAGGAGTTCCCAAAATTTGACAGGAGCTGAAAAAGAGGAAATGACTGAACTTTTAGTTGAGTTTCAGGATATCTTCTCCAAAGATGGTAATGATATCGGTCGAACACATTTAGTAGAACATGAGATTGATACAGGTTCAGCACGTCCTGTCAAGCAAAATGCTAGACGTGTTCCCTTGGCTAAACAGGCAGTGGTTGAGGAGGAAATAAATAAAATGTTGGAGAATGGTATAATAGAGCCTAGTTTCAGTCCATGGTCTTCTCCCATTGTCTTGGTGAAGAAGAAAGATTCCACTATTCGATTTTGTGTGGATTATCGACTCGTGAATGATCTGACTCAGAAGGATAGTCATCCACTCCCTAGAATCGATGATACTTTGGATTCATTGTCAGGAGCGACTTGGTTCTCCACTATGGATCTCAAAAGTGGCTATTGGCAAGTAGGAATGTCTGATAAAGACAAACCAAAGACTGCATTCACCACATGACAGGGAGGATTTTTCCATTTCTTAGTCATGCCATTTGGTTTGGCAAATTCACCCGCTACTTTTGAGAGGCTAATGGAGCGAGTTTTAGCAGGGCTATCGCACGAAATTTGTATGGTATATTTAGATGACATAATTTGTTTTGGAAAAACATTCCAGGAGGAATTAGAAAATTTGCGGCAGGTATTCACCAGACTCCGAGCTGCGAATTTGAAACTGAGTCCAAAGAAATGTGATTTGTTCCGTAAGGAAGTGGCATTCTTGGGTCATATAATTAGTGAGCATGGGATAAGCACAGATCCCAAGAAAGTGGAAGCTGTAAAAGATTGGCCAGTTCCTAGGAACGTAAAAGATGTTCGAAGCTTTTTGGGCTTATGTTCCTATTATAGGAAATTTATTGAAAGTTTTGCTAATATAGCAAGACCATTGCATCATTTGACAGAGCATGACTGTTCATTTGCATGGACAGAAGAATGTGACCTGGCATTTACTACTCTGAAGAATAGAATGATATCAGCACCAATACTTGCTTATCCTATACCGGATGGGGAGTTTATATTGGATACAGATGCTAGTAATTTTGCTATTGGTGGAGTTCTTTCTCAGATACAAAATGGAGTCGAGAAAGTTATAGCTTATTACAGCAAAGCCCTCAGTAAAACTGAACGCAATTACTGTGTGACACGCAGGGAATTGCTCGGTGTAGTTTTGAGTGTAAAACAGTTCCACCATTACTTGTATGGTCGACACTTTAAGGTTAGAACAGACCATGGCTCTCTTAGGTGGTTGCTTCATTTTAAGAATCCTGAAGGTCAAGTAGCCAGATGGATAGAAACATTGGGTACTTATGACATGGAAATAGAACATCGTAAAGGGCGTTTACATTCAAATGCTGATGCTCTATCCAGGAGACCTTGTCATGCTGATAGCTGTAGGCATTGTGAAAAGCTTGATCAAAAGCATGATAAATCTTATGATGATGAAGCATTAGAGAATGTCTGTATTGTAGAAAGCAATGAAAGTAATGATACAGAACAGTCTGATACCGATTGTACTATTACTCCAGAGAAACTACATAATTTGCAGTTATCTGATCCCAAGATTGGAATTGTGCTTAACTGGAAATTGAAAGGCACACGTCCTTCTTGGTCACAGATTAGTGATTTGTGTGCTGAGATAAAGCACTATTGGTGTATATGGGATACCTTGTACTTATACAATGATGTACTGTACAAAAAGTGGGAATCAGAGTCTGGAAATGAAATAAAATGGCATGTTATACTCCCAGAAATACTAAGGAAGACTGTTTTGACAGAATTACATAACTCACTAACTGCTGGCCATCTCGGGGTTAAGAAAACCTTAGGCAGAGTTAGGGAAAGATTCTATTGGTGTCATCTCAGAAGAGATGTAGAGCACTGGTGTAGAATATGTGACATGTGTGCTTCTAGAAAGAGGCCTAGAAATAAATTTAAGGCACCAATGAAACAGTATATTGTTGGAAGGCCGATGCAACGGATAGCTTTGGATGTAATGGGTCCTCTTACTACCACAGACAGCAGAAATAGATATATTCTTGTGGTGGGGGATTATTTCACAAAGTGGGTTGAAGCCATTCCCATGAGGAATCAAGAGGCTATCACTATAGCAGAAAAGTTACTGGAGAGAGTTGTCTCCCTTTTTGGTGTTCCAGATGAAATTCATTCTGATCAAGGTTCTAATTTTCAGTCACAGATATTCTGTGAGCTATGTAAATTAATGGGGAGCCAGAAAACTAGAACCACACCTTACCATCCACAGAGTGATGGGATGGTGGAAAGAATGAATCGGACATTGGAGAATATGTTGTCAGCTTTTGTGTCTGACAATCAGAGAGATTGGGATGTACATCTTCCTCTTATGATGATGGCATATCGTTCTTCTGTACATGAGACAACTGGGGTTACACCCTGTGCTATGATGCTTGGCAGAGAGATAAGGATGCCTGTCGATTTGATGTTTGGCATACCTGAAAGTATAGAAACTGACATATCAGATTATGCTTATGATCTTTGTCATCGAATGGAAAGAATACATGAGGTTGCTAGGGAACATATGAAGATAGCTAGTGACCGAATGAAGAAGAATTATGATTCTGGTCTGAATATCCATATTTATGAGGCTGGAGATCTTGTATGGCTGCATAATGCTGCTCGGAAGAAAGGGTTAAGCCCAAAACTGCAGAGACACTGGAAAGGACCGTATGTGGTAACACACAGACTTTGTGATATCACGTATCGTGTACAACTGACACCAAAATCAAAACCCTGTGTGGTACATCACAATAGGCTTAAACCATATAAAGGGGAGAATGGCCCTAAATGGTTTAAGGGGAATATCACCAAAAGTGGTGACGATTGTGAAATGCCCACTCCAGATGATATTATATATCTAGGGAAGAGTGAACAGAAAATTGATGGTGACACGATTCACGATTCACAGACTGACAGTGTTAAGAGAAATAGACTGCCATATGTCAGAAATAAAATAAAGAATTCCAGTAAGACTGGTAAAGACAAACCAAAGTTCCCACATGCCCCTTCTTTTCGAGAAAATGACCGACCCCGTCGGACTTGCAGACAGCCTCGCCGGCTTGGTGAATTCTTATATCTGTAACAATAAGCAGATAATAGAATGAAAACATGTTATTTCTTCCAGATCAAGTACTGGGTGTGCAGTACGTGCGATAACTTTGAAAGTTTGAGGAGAACAGCCGCAGAGAGGCACGTATTGGAGCACCACAGCGGCTTTGGGTGGAAGTGCCTCCTTTGTCGGAAAACGTTCCACCGGTGGATACCAAAACACAATGGCTGCGAGTGTACCGAGTTGGTTGTCGTAAACTGCTTGACAGGAGAGGTGGGGCCAGAGGTGGACGGATCATTCGCGGCCTTCAAAGCCGAAATCTTTCACACCAAGGTAGAGGTGGTGATGAAACCTCGTTATCCATTTACGCAGGCGAGTAACCAGGTATCTACGGGCGGGGCCCCGAGACCTGGTTACAAACGACCCGGGCAGTGTAGACCAGCTGAGCTGGCTACCCCCTCTAAAACACAGAAGGCTGGACCTTCACCTACCCCCTCCAAATCACGAAAGGCTGGACCTTCAACTTCAAAACCTAAGGCTGGTTCCTCTACTGCTGCTGCATCTAAGGCTGGTCCTCCAAATTATACAATCCCTAGACTACAGCCTGCTGGACAGGAACTTGTAGACCTCACTGCATCGAGTCCTCATCATGCCCCTGTTGAACAGGTGGAGATTACTCCTGCTGGACAGGAAGCTAATATATCTAATACAGTATCTGTTTTGGAGGCGCAGGATCGTCCTCCAATTCGCTTCACCATTAGAAGTACACCTGAATCCACCATCTCTACTAACATCTTGCAGCTGGACTGCAAGAGTATCATTGGTAACATTTCGGACACTAATTCTGAGGCTTCAGCTCAGGCAGGTCCTGCTGGAGATGCTGAATGCCAAAATCTTCACTCACCGTCACCAACCTGTAATCCAGTCCCAGCTGACCTCCAGGATAAGAGGGATTGGCGCCAAACAATCAGAACCATGGAGGAGGAGCCGGATTATATTACAACAATACTTACCAGTCTGCAGGAACAACAACGGGGTAGAGTTATTTTAAATGTGGGGGGGGACTCGGTTCGAAACGAGTATTAATACTCTCCGTTTCGAACCGACGTCAATTTTCGGCATGATAGCGGGGAATAAATACAGATACGCACCACTAGAGGAAATTCGGGGAGGAGTTGCTTATTTTTTTGACAGAGAGCCTCTCCATTTTCGGCACTGTCTAAATTACTTGCGGAATGGGGGGATAACCGACGCATCAACCCTTCCATCTGAGCGGAGGTACCTGGTAGAGCTGCGCCGTGAGGCTCAGTTCTACAAGCTGGATGGATTGGTTGAAGTAGTCAACCGTAAATTAGCATTTTTGAATGAATCCTAAATTTGGGGGATATTTCGGACCCACTGGGGGAGAGGTTACCTGATTTTTGTAGTTTTTTTTTGTCACAGTAGGATATTGGGGTTGGGAAAGGATTTCAACTTGTAAATTATGTATTCAGTTTAGGTCTGAATCACATATCAATATCTAGGTCAGTACTTTCTTGTATTATATTATAAAAGAGATTGTATATATGTATAACTGTAATAAAACTGCTGAGCAGAATCCTAGTCCACATGTATAACAAAAATTGATTATTTTTATTCTAAATCTAGTAAATGTGCCAAATAATTCATGCATTTGCTCAGGTTACTTATACGTGTGATATATTTTAAATTTCATTCATTCAGGTTCAATGCGAGATCCGTGTGTTAATGTATATACTATGCCTGATGTGAATTCTTGTAAAACAATATATATATATTCTAGGGCAAATAAGACATGTCTGTATGTAATTCAACTGAACTTATCTTGTACGGTTAATATGCCCACAAAAGTACAAGTATTCAAGCCGACTCATTATACAAAATAAGTACATGTATGAAGTTCGAGTGTTATACAGTTATACAGTTTTGGTTCATTCAAGAAGTTGGTCCATGGGAGATTACTCCTTGACAGTTTTCGAAAGTTCCACTATTACACCAAGATAATTGTTCGAAAGTTCATTCCTGTTGGTTCATATATTTATCTCTTACATATATGCTAACCCGGCTGGGACATATATATTTAATAAATAGAGATTTTATCTTGTTCTAATGAACTCTCTGCGTTATATTCTTGCATTGCATCATTGCAATGTACCAGTCCAGGATATTGAAATTTCTACTGGTGGTATATCATATGATCAACTTGTTTGCATGACTGCCAGATTTGGGGACCAAATTTTATAGAGGTGGGGGCAATGTAGCGGCCCAGGCCTTATTTAATCTTGAGGCATATATTCATGCAAACCTGTTGTGTCTTTACGCGATATTGGAGACGTTTTAGGTCGTATATTTCGTGCACCTGTCAAAAACTTGAGGATGTTGTTGTTGTTATTTGCTCACCTTCTTCGACGATCTCGGAAGCTGACTAGTATATTTTGTCCCTTCTTTGGTACATTATTCTTACGTCTTAAACATCTATGTACCACTAAAACATCCCTGAAGATAGTGTCCGTTGTTTATAAGATAAGAGTGCACTGTTTTGAGCTATGGAACGTCTCGTTGACGGTTGAAATCTTCCGCTTTCTGCCATGCTGTTTTCTGCAGAGCGGGGGTTTCCCTGTCAATCTACCTTAGGGGCGTGTTTGCGCCACTTACCGTGTTATTTGATTGGTTAACTAGACGAGGTCAGAGGTCAGGTCAGAAAACTATAAATACGCGCATTTTCAGTGGACAAGGGATCTCCAACATATCCTTCTAAAGTTTGGATGTGTTTTTGGAGAGGTTTTGGCCGAAAACTAAATAGCTAAATTTATTCTCGAAAGTGTTACGCCGGATATGGCACAAGGCATGATGGAATACCCACCACTGGTGAGTTGCAGCTAATAATATTGTAGCATGGTGCAGTTGTCATTCACTTGTTATGGCACGGTCATGTGATCTTATTAGCATGTAAACAGGTCGGGATTTCTGTATTGCGTCATCACGCACATTGCTCCCGATGTCGTGAAATTATGCGACGACCCTGGGAAAGAATTGGCGTTAGTGCTTGAGAATAAATTACTAAATTATATATGATACTAAAGCTTGGAGTTGAATTCAGATATCTTCTCCAAATATTTTGGCAATTTATGTAGACGTTTCACCACATAGGGAATTTTTAGAGGTCTACTATTTCGGAGTGTGCCAGATCTGGTGCAAACTCTGTGTAGTAAAACATCTCCGCGAGCTGCACCGTATTCGGAGCAAGCTTGAATTCTGCAAGCTGCACCGTTTTCGGAGCAAGTCTAAATTATACAACCTGCACCTAGTCCAGTGCTGAGATTTGCACCATTTTTGGAGCACCATATTATATAATTTTGACACTTGATAATAAGTACCATGCCAGCTCTGCTGTGCCGGATTTGGCACAAACTGTCAATCAAAACATGCAGTGCCGGATTTGGCACAAACTGAACCGGTGCCGGATTTGGCACAAGCTGAACTGATTCTGACCTGATCATCTAATCACGGTGTATATGTAAACTGAACCTACAGTACATATTACCATATACTTATACCCATATACAACATTTGTACATTGATGAATAAAATTGTTCATGTTATATTTCACCTGAATCACAATCTCCGTTATTTTTGAGTCTGTTTGTGTTTTGCATGTCTAGTATATTACTGTCTCATTCGAACCCGATTCATGGTTTACAGAGTACCGAACTCTGAATGTGATGTGTTCACCCTACTCTCATTTTCGCCTCCGGAGAGAAATCACACACCAGTGAGATACACTGAGTGACAGATAGGGTTGCGCGTTACAGTAATACGGAGGTAAACCACGATAGCAACTGCTCGCCTGCTCGCATTCTCGTCCTATATAAAACACGAGGAAGCGACTGATCGAGAAATTACCGTTATCGATATTTTCCCATTAAGAACTAGTATGAGCAGCACATGGTCATGGCTGTTGTCTTCAAGATCGGAATGGCGAAGTCGTAGTCAATGCTAATACATTTCAAAGAACGTTATTTGAAGTGTACGTATTTTATTGCCATTCAGAAAATCAGGAGGTTCCCGGATGTAGTCAGACTGGGTGATTTGCACGTGCAATTTCGTCTCTGTTATTTTGAGTATTTCTGGGGTTTTAAGCTGGTATTATTCCAGATTTTTTGTGTAGTATTTTTCGTGAAAGTTTTTGGCATCTGTGCATGGTGAAATTTTGAGTTGATTCGTCAGATTTTCGCTGTTCGCGGCGGTTTTTTTGTTTGTCTTGGTCAGCTCATTTGGGTTGACCTAGATCACTATTTTCCTTGTGTAGGTAGATGGCGCTCTATTGAATGTAACACGATCATACGGGGCTTTTGGTTCCTTGAAGGCACTGTTGATATGTATCGCGGGATATTTGTAAACTGTTGACAACTGTTTTTATTTTCTTGTTTGTTTGTTCGAATTAATCTTTTCTGGAGCTTCCTGGATGGAATAATTATTTTTTAGTGCTAGGACAATTAAACTGTGAGAGTTCACCATTTTCCTTGTGTAGGTAGAAGTGTACATATGTTATTGCCATTCAGAAAATCAGGAGGTTCCCGGATGTAGTCGGACTGAGTGATTTGCACGTGCAATTTCGTCTCTGTTATTCTGAGTATTTTTGGGGTTTTAAGCTGGTATTATTCCAGATTTTTTGTGTAGTATTTTTCGTTAACGTTTTTGGCATCTGTGCATGGTGAAATTTTGAGTTGATTCGTTAGATTTTCACTGTTCGCGGCGGTTTTTTTGTTTGTCTTGGTCAGCTCATTTGGGTTGACCTAGATCACCATTTTCCTTGTGGTAGGTAGATGGCGCTGTATTGAATGTAACACGATCATACGGGGCTTTTGGTTCCTTGAAGGCACTGTTGATATGTATCGCGGGATATTTGTAAACTGTTGACAACTGTTTTTATTTTCTTGTTTGTTTGTTCGAATTAATCTTTTCTGGAGCTTCCTGGATGGAATAATTATTTTTTAGTGCTAGGACAATTAAACTGTGAGAGTTCACCATTTTCCTTGTGTAGGTACATGTAGATGGCGCTGTATTGAAACGAGGTTGATGGTAATGGCGGACTTTTTTCAAATGTGCTAAAAAAAACTACCAAAGTTTCACGGATTTATCGCTATCCCTATATCATCAATTATCGCCGTTCACCTAAAAGGTAAACAATGGAGGGAAAAATTAAGAAAAGGGACATCTATGCTGTTGCAAAGGGCCGGAAAATCGGCATTTTCCCAGACTGGGGATCTTGTGAATCAGCTACTAAAGGATTTAGAGGTGGTCTTTTTAAGAAATTCTCCTCCCAAAATGATGTTGTACCTTCATGAAAGTGGTATTTGTTGCCAAAACATCTCAATCTACAACACCAGTGGTGAAGCGGTTCCTTTCACGGCGTCTGGATTCTCCGTAAATCAGTGTACAATCTGTGATGCTGATAGCAAAATCAAATCTGTCCCAGACTCAGAAGAGCCATTTGTTCTCACTGTGGTTGCAGAAAGCTCAAATGACAACGTTAACAATTCTGATTCACAAAAGTCTACACAAAAGTCAAATGGTACTGAAATGAACAATGTGTGCAATCGTTGCAAAGGTGCAGACAATTCCCTTATGATTCAGTGTAGTACGTCCTATTACTGGATCCATTATTCCTGTACAAAACTTCCAGTATACCAGATTGATGCATTGGCTAGTTCTAACCGCAAATATTCTTGTGAAACTTGTACTGACAGAGTGGCTCAGTTCGGCATTCCGTGCTTCAGATATTTCCCTACATCCCCAGTTATGTCCAGTATCAGAAAAATCAGTGGAAAGATCATTTGTAAGCAAGCTGGATGAAAAACTTGATGATATTCAAGCTAATTTAACGTCATCCCATGATGACATGCATCAGATGATTACATCTATTGCTTCGTCACAAAATACTCTAGCAGCTCCAGTCAACGATGTGTTGTCTACAAAAGATGCCTCTACAGCTAGTGCCATTCTATCTACAGAAGTTAAAACCCACACGACTGAGTGCATGAATACACTTACAGAAAAACTTGTATCAGTGATAGAAGGTTCTGGCATTAAATCCCTAGTGCATTCATTCATTGGAGGAAAAAGTAATAACAGCCATAGAGAATTCTGACAAATCACAGAAAGACGAAGTAGTGGCAAACTTAAGGTCATGTCTGGACAAGGAAACCACTAGGCTAGTATAGGCTGACTCACAGCTTAGAGTATACAGTCGAGAGATTGAACAGCTGAAATATGACGTAAAAACTTCAAAATAGCTTGAATCAGTGGAACAACACATCAAATCCCATCACGATTCAAACAACAGACTAAAATCTCAACTGGAAACCAGTATTGGTAAAGTTAACAATATTCAGAGAGCCAGAAAGTAGGTACAGAAACCCAAAATGTGGTGATTAAGTTGAGCAAACAAGTAGACCAAAGGCATGCTCGTGTCAGATCCCCATCTCCGGTCCGCCATTCTGATATTGATCGTGGTTCAAACACTACGGACGGCTTACACAATTGGTGAAGCAAGAGAGGTTGTTGAATCGGAAAAGCGATTCTATGATACTGTGGTGTTACACCTGATAACTAACGATGTGAAGGTATCCAGCAGTGAAAAATGTGTGAAGGAAATGTCCACTCTAGTTGACTTAGTGCTGAGGTTATGGCCAAATACTAAGATTATCTTGTCACTGGCTGTGAGTCGAGGTGATAATAAACAATTGAACAGAAAGGCTTATGAGACAAACATCAGCCTTCAACACAGATACCTAAATCAGGACAATATTATAATCCGTGACAACACAAACCTCTCCACAAGAGGCCAGCCCAACTGGAAATTTCTACAAGAAGACGGGGTGCATCTGTCTATCCAAGGCACAAAAGTTCTTGCTGCAAACCTAAAGACTGCCATCCACCACAGCCAGTCCATTGTGATGCTCCAAGGGTCTACAAGACAAGATTATCGTAGCCATAACGATAAGTTTGATTCCGGTGCACATAACGTATTGGGGCGGTAGTCATCCTCATCGCAGATATGGCTGGTCCGATCAACAGTCGTAACCAGCGCTCTAACGATACACATGCTGACAGGTTCCAGAGTAATCGCTACTCCGTTCTAAGAGTACAACACCCCTCCAGAGATTATTCTAGTGAGAAGTACACTTCCGATGCGGAAGACATTACCAGCTCTACACAACGACGACGTGAAACACGAAACCATGATACTGATGGCAGATAGTATAGAGGGCGTAAATCCGGTGGAACTTATGATTCCGTGTGGAATTATTAATGGGACTATCTGTGAGGTCCCCAACAATCTGAATAGGATTTTGGAACATTAATGGTTTAACTCAACGTGACCAACTTAAACTACTAGATAATGACTTTATTAATGCTTTGTCATCATCAGACATTCATAGACCAAAAGCTAAAAGAGCAACTAAATACTCAGGTGGATTAGCAATCTACATAAGGCAAACTCTCATAGATGGTGTAAAAATATTAGAGAGTCATGCTGATTATGCATGGTTTAAATTGGATAGTTATTTCTTCAATCTGTCTGCTGACTTGTATGTGTCTACAGCATATCTCCCACCCTGCAATTCTAGTTATAGCAATAGGACAGAAAATGACTATCTCTCGGAAATGGAGATTTCTATTGCCAAATACTCTTTATTAGGGGATATATTAATTGGTGGCGATTTGAATGCCAGGACTGGATCGAATCTCGACTTTATACCAAATGATTTTGGTGATGATCTCATGTACTTCTATGATGAGTATATATGTGATAACACCCCGCCAATAAGGTGTAACCAGGACAGAACTGTTAATGAGAGAGGTCACCAGTTATTAAATGTTTGTATCTCTAGTCAAATGAGAATTCTCAATGGCCTACTTCTAGGGGATTCTACAGGACACTATGCATGTTTTGAACCCCAAGGTAACAGTACAGTGGACTATATTCTATCCTCAAATGAGTTGCTGGCCAGTGGCACAGTTACCAGCTTTAGAGTACATAATCTTATTGGTCACTACCCTAACTACTCTAAAGTTCAACATAGAAATAATGACAAATGCCTCTATATTATGAACATGCCAGACAAATTTGTATAGATTCATTTAAGGATGCATTAGAATCAACAGACACTAAAGTTGCACTTGATTCTTTTATTGAACAAAAATACACAATAGATGATGTGAACAAAGCAACATTGAAATTAAATGATATTTTACACAAGGTTGCACTAAAATCCCTTAGAATAAAAAAAGGTTAGTGTAAAGAAATTAAATAAACCGCTTAAGCCAAAATGGTACGATACTTCACTGTCAATTTTTAAAAGACAACTAAATGCCAAAGCTATTCTGTTAACTAAATTCCGCCATGACCCTTTTGTACAGTCCTCCTTTTTCTTGCACCTCAAGAAATTCCGGAAAGCTAAGAAATATAAACGCAAATTGTATAAAGAGAACTTGGTTAGCAACATTAATGAGTTACATGAAAATAACCCGAAAGAATATTGGAAAATGTTAAAAGAATTGAACAATACAGAAGGTCAAACAATAGAAGTTAATGATAAATCGGATATGATTTCACCAGAGGAATGGCAACTTCATTTTAAAACTCTAAATCAACAAAACCCATCTACATATAGTAATAATTTATCAGAAAATACTAAAAATGTGTCTTTTGATGAAACTGATTTCAAAATAACACAGAAAGAAATACAAAAGTGTATAAATAGTTTGAAAAATAACAAAACATGTGGTTTGGATGGTATTCTTAATGAGATGATTAAGCATGGACAACATAACCTTCTACCTAGCCTTACTAAACTATTCAATCTTGTTTACTCAACATCTATTTATCCAGCTGAATGGTGTCAAGGTTATATAATTCCACTCTTGAAAAAAGGAAATCCGAGAAACCCTTGTAATTACAGGGGCATAACTATAACCAGCTGTCTTGGTGAAGTTTTCAATAGTGTCTTAAATTCCAGGCTTGATAAGTACATAGCAAGTAAAAATGTTGTGCCAAATGGACAAATTGGCTTCACTTCGGGTAAGCGCACATCTGACCATATGTTTACATTAAAAACTCTCATAGACAAATACAACAAAAACGATAAAAACCCCTATATACATGCTTTATCGATTTTGCTAAAGCGTTTGATAGTGTACCCCACAATACTCTTTTAATCAAATTGCATTCCGTGGGTTTGAATGGACTATTATCTAAAATAATACAAAATATGTACAATGATATACAGCTCCATGTAAAGGTTGGTGATAAATTGACTGCATCATTTCCATCACAAAGAGGGGTCCGACAGGGTACATTAAGCCCTAATCTGTTTAAGATTTATTTACATGACCTTCCATCTATATTTGCTATTTTATGTCAGCCTGTAACTCTACATACCAGTACTATATCTTGTTTATTGTATGCAGATGATCTTATACTGTTATCTGGGTCTGCTGAAGGCCTCCAAAACTGTGTTAATAATCTGTTTGATTATTCAAATAAATGGCAACGCTCAATTTATAAATTCAAATCAAAAGTGATGGTCTTCACTAAATCGGGTGAAACAATTAAAACAGAAATCACCTTAAATGGAGAACCACTAGAGCAAACCTAAACATACACTTTTTTAGGTTTGACCTTTCAACAATCTGGGTCATTTTCACAAGCGAAAGAGGATTTATATTTTAAGGGACTAAAAGCTTTTTTTCCACTTAATAAAATCTCTTAATGGCAACCAACCAAGTATGTCAACATTATTTCATATCTTTGATCACACTGTTAAAAATATCCTTTTTGTATGGTGGAGAAATTTGGGGATCATCCGTCAATAGCAAAAGTTGCCAATCTAAAGGCTTATATCTTTTCAAACAGTTAGAAAATATGCCTGCTGAAAAATTACATCTTAAGTTCTGCAAGTATACCCTTGGCGTACACTCTAAAACTAGCAATGACGCAGTTAAAGGAGATCTGGGTCGAACTCCCAATAACAATGGACCTTTTAATCACAATGTATAAATATTGTACACATTTGACAAACCTAGTTGATAATAGTTCGGCAAAAGAGGCATATTTACTGTCTCGCCAGCTATATGACGAAGGCATAGATTCTTGGTATACAGGTTTAGCAACTCTACTTGGTCAACCTAAACTAAGTCATTCATCCCCCAGAACTTACTATGGATCCCTTAACTCTGCAGTCAAGAAGTCACATCATGCTATTTTTAATACATATTCAGATGAATGGAAAAAAAGAACACATATAATTAATTTCCAAAACTCTAGTTTGAGGAACAGGCAAGATTTTCACTTACTAAACTCTGGAAATAAACTACGCACTTATCCATTATTCAAAAATATTTTTTGCATGGAGCCATATCTGCTAAATATACAAGTATTCAAAAAACGTCAGGCGCTAGCCAAGTTTAGATTGAGTGCTCACAAACTAAATATACACAAGGGGATATACACAGGTATTTCAGTTCTTGATCGGACTTGCGACTTCTGTCCAAGTATTGAAGACGAAATACATGTTCTATTAGAATGTCCTCAATTTAAAAATCAGCGAGTTGGGTTGTTGACACTGGCTAGGGGCTAGGGGCTCATCTGTTCACTTTAATAGTCTATCTGTGGATGAGAAATTCATTTGGTTAATGACGTGTGACACTTATACACCCTGTTTCCGTATGTTATTAACATTGTTAAATCAAGTGTTGTTTCCGGGAATAATCAATGTCAATGATGGGAAAGCGGGGGGGAGACTGATTGTATGCCTCTATAGGGCCCTGTGATCAGCTGAATAAACCCTTCTATTCTATTCTACGGGGCTTTGGGGTCTTTGGAGGCACTGCGTTAAAACATAGCGCACGCTATTTGTAAAACTGTTGACAACTGCTATTATTTTATTGTTTCTTTGTTCGAATGAATCTTTTCTGGAGCTCCCTGGGTGGGAGTCTATAATTATTTGTTAGTGCTATGGCACACAGACTGTTAGAGAGGCCACCGAGCCTTAGACTTTTGGGGCGGGTGGTTGGGTGGGTTCAGGTTCCTGTTGCTTCAATGCATTTTGCTGAGAAGCAACAGGAATTTGATCATGTGATGTCTAGCACTGTAATATCGCTTGTCTTTATTGCACCATGTAAGCGTCCTGTCTGTGTCTTGTGCGCTGTCCTCAGTGTTTTATAGGGTGGATGGAGGGTGTCTGGTTCCATGCTGCTTCAAAGATTTCTTCTTTGAAGTAGCAGGAACACAACTGGGCTGGGTGGTGATTAGTTGTTTCGTCGTGATATAGCTGAAATATTGTTGAAAGCGACGTTAAATTCTATTCACTCACTCACTCACTAGACTTTTGGGGCCGAATGCCGCTAAGCCGATTGATATTTGGCGTGCTTTAAAAGAGTCTGTCGGATCAGAGTCGGAACTCCTTGATAGATTAGCGCAGGTGACAAAGGATCTCTGGATTGTGACACTAAAAAAATGAACAAGCCAGAGATGTTCTCCTCTCAAACGGTATCTTGAACTTCCAATATCAGTGCGGTCACTTTGAGGAGATTACATCCTCGAAAGTACTTGTCAGAACAAAATGCCCTGTGGAGATACCACACACTGACATCAGACATATTTTTGAGAAATATGGTAAAGTTCATGACATTTCCCACGAGTACTATACTTCTGACAGGGATTTCAAAACTGGGAGTAGGAAGGTGTGGATGTCTGGCATCAAAACCACTCTTCCCTCCACAATTATGTTTGGAGAGTTCAGACTTCCTGTTTGGTATAAAGGTAAGGTTAAAACATGTTACACCTGTGGAGATGAAAATCACATGTTTTGGGATTGTCCATTTAAGAATAAATGCCCGAATGTGGACAGCCAGGCCACAAAAACGGGAATGTAAAACTCGTGAAAACTCAGAAGGTCCGACTGACAGAAAAAACCGGACTGCTTCACAATATGTGACTGGAATTCAATCCAATACAGAGAAGAAATCTCCCGTTACGGAAAAGCCCGCCATTGCGGACAGCTCTGTCACAATCAACGCTCAGAAAGTCGAGCAACCTGAAAGCGTTGGTGATAGCATTTGGTCAATTCTAACCTTAGACAAAGGAAAAGTAAAAAGAGCACAGAGAAAGCAGAAAATGTTCCCAACAGCTCAACCAGATTTCCAGCTCTCTCTGAGGAGGATGATGTTGATAATTCCTTTGATATTCCGGTCCACCCCCAAGAGAAATAGGGTAGATAAAAGTTCGGAAAGTTTACTTCATAACCAGCAGTCTAAAGAAAATGAGGATTGTAGATCCAGAAACGCTTCAAACTGTTGGCTCTCTCTCCGGCTTGGAGAACGACAGCGTTGCCAATGATAGTCAAATGCCCAGCAATGTTCCTACTGCACTTGATGTCGACGGCAGTCGTAGTGAAAATTCATCTGTGCGTTCGGATGCTGTTGTCGAAACCGAGCTCACCCCAGATGATTCTAGAAATGAGCTGCCCTTAGTAGATGAGAAAGGAGGTGAAGATGAAGACATTAGTTCTACACCTGTACATTCTAGTTGTAACTCGAACTTCACCGCAGATGATGTGTGTGCTAAGCTCACTAAAGTTGATGTTAGAAATGAGCTACCCTCAGTAGATGCACCTGTGCATTCTGGTGGTGACTTGAACTTCACCCCAGATGAAAATGTGGTTGCTGAGCTCATCAGAGATGATGCTAGAAATGAGCTGCCCTTGGTGGATGAAGAAGGTGAAGATGAAGATTTTGGTTTTATTTCTGAAACGGATATAGCTGTGAACTTCGCTCCCGATGATGATGTGTTTACTAGTGACGAAGCGTGCAATGAGATACTCATGGAAGATGAAAATCAAGGTGAAGAAGAAGTTGATAACTCCATTCTCAACACAGATACACCTATAAACCTCTCCTCAGAGCAAATGGATCAATCTTGTGATAATAAGCGACCGACAAGACTTCCTTAAACCAGAGGTCGAAAACAAAATGTGAACAGAAGATAGAACAACCAATTTATAGAAATAAAGACAAAGATATGCAGCAGTTGCGAGAAGAACAGAAAAAAGAACAGAAAGACCTTTAATTAAACGTTCATAATGGCTTTGACACTGTTATTTTTTCATATAGACTAAAAATGGCTCAGTCCCCAACCCTCCTCCAATGGAACTGCAGAGGAGTTTGGCCAAATTTACATGAGCTTCAGTTGTTAACTCAGGATTATGAACCCTTAGCTCTCTGTTTAAATGAAACTTTTCTCAAAGAAGCAGATAAAAATAAATCGGAATTACGGCAATATACACCCTATCATTCCTATGCCTTGCAAGAGCATGAAAAGGCTACAGGCGGCTCTTCAATACTTGTTAAAATGGGTGTTTTGCATAGTCCTATTGATTTGAAGACAGATTTACAAGCTGTAGCAGTTCGCCTTACTTTGAATTCTGTATTCACATTATGCACGGAGTACATACCTTCATCTGGAGGTCTCTGTCTTCGTGAATTTCAGAATCTTTATGATCAGCTCCCTAAACCTTGTTTATTGATGGGTGATTTTAACGGCCGTAGTAATTTTTGGGATAAAGAAGAGAATTGTAAAGGAAAAGTTATTGAAGATTTTATATCAAATAATTTTTTGTGTATTTTTAATGAAGGTTATTATACACATTTTTCCACAGACCATGGAACCTATTCAGCTTTAGATATCTCATTTTGCGACCTTCCTATACTCGACGAATTTTCTTGGTCTGTTCATGATGACCTTTGTGGAAGTGATCACTTTCCCACTGTTTCAAATGCCCCTTTAACAAGGTATAATTTCAAGAAAGCAAATTGGTCAGAATTTGAACAGCTGTGCTCACAGGAACTACAAGCAGTTTCTTTTGCTGATGTTTCAGATCCTATACAGTTATTCTCAGATATACTGATTGAAATTGCTAACCAAACCATACCCACATCTTCAGGAGTTGCACACATCAAAAAACCATGGTTTAATGAGGACTGCAAAGGAAGCAAGGGAACGCAGGAAGAAAGCTGAACGGTGTTTTCGCCGAAATCCAAATTCTGAAAATTTGAAAGATCTCAGAGTAACTAGAGCTAAAGCTCGTAGAACCGTGAAACAGAACAAACGCGATTCTTGGAAAGTTTATGTTTCTAAGATCAATACACATACTCCTATAACAAAAGTATGGAATATGATCCAAAGAATAAAAGATAAGCTTCAAATCCAGTGTTCATCATCTCAACGATGGAAATGAGGTGTTAACTGACAGAGTAGAGATTGCAAATAAGCTAGGCGAAACAATTGCCAAAAATTTGAACACCATGTGAAAACACATGATATTCAAACAACCGCTAGTCCCGCACGTTATATCCAAGATCAAAACTTAGCTGAAATCCATAGTTGCATTGTATCCCGCTGTTTTCTTCCCGCCAGATATTTGTGGATCTCCCTTTCGTCCATTTTTGCAAAGGTCAGGCCATTCTCCGCAAACTAAGATGTATATCTGTGATTATACCATCTTAGTTTATCGAGATATCAGACCATCTCAACACGCGGTCACCATTTCGATTCTACCCATAATTCTTTGCAAACAAGACAGACTTAAAGGAATAGTAAACTCTGCGTAAACTCGTGCTCGGTATGACAGAATTATGCCATCAGATTAAAAAAACACGAGTAGAAAAAATTAGCAATATCTACAGCTGAGTAAATTACAACACATATAAGGGAAGTGGGAAGAGGCGCCGACATACTGACTGCGTCACATGACTTCACAGAATAGTGTTCTGGTTAACCTATTCTAAAGCACATACCAAGAATCTAACGATTCGTGATATGTGTGGTATCTCAGGTACGCTTCTATTGTACCTGTTCATGTGGCAACTTGGATGATATGACCACACGGCCCCTAGCACCGGCATAAGCGGTATTAGATACAAATCTAGAGGAAATGCTCTGACAACTCGTATACTGGTAATTGGTGAGCTGTTTCGCTGTGACAACTCGTACATTGGAGATTGGTGAGCTGTATCATCGTCAGATGTAAATGACGGCATTTAACACAAAAGAATAGTCTGTAAGGCCCGATGTCGACCCAGCATCAACTTCCCACAAATGCCAACATATATCAAAGATCAAAAGGTCTGTACAGGGGGCGGGCACCGATTTATCGTTGACACTTTCACACTTCATGATCTGCGACATGTTGGAATGACTGTAACATTTGATGGATCATACTTTTTTTATGTAGATGGCGCTGCGACAAAAATCACGTTGTCATCCGGGCTCTATCCCATAAGGTAAAGCATTAAACAACAAAAACGGCATCATTAGCAGTGTTTCTTCTACTGCTATCGGGGGATGTGGCCTGATATTCCTGTCTCAGAAAGAGAGCTCGTGAAATCATATGCAAAATGCCACATGTCCACCTGTATATCAATTCGACATTCATATATCACGATCCTCATAATCGTCTCGGAGCGTAAAGAAAGGTCCACAAATCTGTCGAAATCCATAGGCACAATAATTTACAATTGGTCTCCATGTTATTAGCTACACCGCCTGGAGCACAACTACGTCACATGAATAATGTCAGGTGATATTTCAAGGATTTTCATTGGCTAACGGCTCTCAGGCTTGTTATAATGGCGACCTCCACGGATTCTTGATCTGGGCAATAGGTCTGATGTTCAAAATGTTCTCATTCATTCGGAATTACTAGAAAAGCTGATTTGTTTTGTTTTTCGAATACTAATAATATAATTCTTTCGATATTAGTATGCATCGCCTTAGGGTTTTCTATTCCTTTAACAAAACATCTCCAGCGATAAAGTTGTTTCTTATTTATTCCAGTTGTTTCCTCACAACCCCCTGCTAATTGTGTCAAAGTTACATATACCAACACAAAATTCAGCATATACCAAGTTCAAACAATGCAACTTTGATTAAATATGCACATCCCTAATCCAACCCGATCTTTCCCAATAGTCACACACTCCCCCAAGAGGAAACTAAACTTCATATATATATATATGATATATAATAATACAAGGGCGTGTGAAGAATGCTGGGCAGGCCTTCTAATGAAAAGAAGAAAAAAGTGGAAAAACGGACATTTCAACTGCTCAATCGGTTATCAGGATAACCGATCCCAGTCAATCAATTGTTCAGATACGGATTAACCGCATCGTAGGAGTTTCGGCCCTTTTCTTTGTCCTTCCGCTTCTCCCACCTACAAGTTGTAAACGTGACCCTGTGCACCACACACGTTCTTGGTCCAGTTTTCGAGACGAGTTGCTTACAAGTTGGGGCACTCTCAGCTTTTGTTTTTTCTGTCTTCTTTCAGGCCTGATTATTAGTTTGTCACCAACAAAACGTGTATTAATTGACTTCTGTACGACACTTGGGGCAAATAAAACGTTTTGAAACACTATAAACGTAACAATTTATATAAATAATGAAAGAAAAATTGAATAAGGTGCGATGATCAGATACAAATAAAGAAAAATATACAATTTCGAGATTCATGACGTCATAGTTACGAAATTAATGCAGGTACCGGACGTCTGATTACTCCATTTCTCAGATCAATATCCAAAAGTAACGCGTGCAACATTTCAGTCTGATACACAACGAACTAAAGAAAATATGAGACAGTAATCACACCTACCCCCAGTCGGTTGTAATGTTGTCATGACCGGACAACATCTATATGAATGCATTCTGAGGTCAAACCGGCCTTAGTGGAAAGACGTATCTGGTCTAGAATTAAGAGAAAATATCTTGCAAGATTATATGCCAAATATCACCAACAGTTCTGTGAACGAAACAGAAAAAATCGGAGAAAATATTTTCCAAAAATCTTGAGAAAAATGCTCCTCGAGCTTATGACGTCACTATGACGAGGCAAAACTAACTTGAGAAATTCGGATTGTTTTATCTGATAGGTCGTTATTCTGGGGTAATGTTTTGCCAGTTTCAGATCGCAAAGCGCGGGGGCAATACAAATATGGAGGCTGAATTACCCCTATATATATTCAGAGATATTAATGTACTGATCAGTATTTCGAGTAACACCAACACCAGTTCTGGTGAATTCTTCAAAGAAAGAAACATGAAGGTGTGAAAGGCTGTTCCATCATTTTAGCATGGCTCCAGTTCAATTTCGATACAAATTCGTAGATAGGACCACCATGTTGTTTACCTCGTTTTCATTGCATAGGGGTCACCAGTTTCTCTTGCAAGAAATTAACATACGTTTATAAAGGCAATTCATAGTTCATTTAGTGCACGCTTAAAACTAAAGCGTTGAAACTTACTCGTAAAGTGTTGAAATAACCCTTTAAGTGTGTCCCCACGGACAACACTTAAAGAGCAGTCCCTGTGGGCACACTTGAAGGGTTATTTCAACACTTTACGAGTACGTTTCAACACTTTAGTTTTAAGCGTGTGGCTTGTCTAATTGTCGTGTTCGGTATAAGGTATTTCAAACAAGGTCGCGGCAATGTTCTACGAAGTGGCTGATGGATTTCAGATCTGAAGCTTTCCTGGTAAAGCAAGTTCCACAAAGTTTAGACTGGGTCAGTCAAAGTCAGAAAGAAACATTTTATGTTGCCTACCTAGCTACTCGAAGAGCATCAAACCTGGCCACGGAAGACGGAAGGCTCCATGAATTTTAATTTATGATATAGTAGTCATTTCCAGAAGATCGTCTCATCCACTTTTTCGACTGTTCATCTAAATAATGCGAGACCGTCTGATTATATTCTTGGCATCCACTGAAAACAAAAACAAGTTGCCGCGCGCTCATCTCAACTTCCAAAGACTTTCGAAATCAAATACTAAGCTGAGAGAGAGAGAATTAAGGTCTAGCCTCGCGTTCAACAATATTTCAACTATACAACCACGACCAAACAAAATTTTAAGCATTCCAACAAAAACAAGATAATAACCCAACAATCCGGGAGTAATCAACACAACACATTATGAACATGTACATACATTGAAATTTATACAACAAACTGATTTCTCGCAAAAGACCTAAAATACATTCTTCTTTTTAATACCTGATTAAAAAGATCTTCTAAAGTAGCTGCTCGATAAAAACCATCTCTTACACTCTTAAAATCGATACAGTCTATTCATTGTGAGATTTCTATTGCATGAAATACACTAAATGTTAATCATGTATGGTCGATTCTACATCGCCTGCCCATGGCTTGATCGAAACGTTTCCTGCTGCTCAGATGAGTATAGCCTACAGTTTTGTGGAACTCATGAATTTTGTTATTATCTTCAGCATCCCATAAAGAATGAAACAGCTTTCTCACCTAATCACAGATAAAGGGACGTGTTTGTGAGACAAAAATTATGTCCTGCGAGACCCATTGCTGAATTCAGCCAGGTCCGGTTTGTAATATGTTTACGCTGAGTATCTACCGATCATATGAAAGTTTGAATTTCTTGCACACCGGAGGCGAGCAAAATGAATTAGACCGAACTGTGTTTCTGGATTTTCTACACGTTAACTAAAGAAACGAAGTTAAAACTGAGCCTATATGAATCGCGCTATAATCGGAACTAAACGCAGGCTCTTGCTACTATAACCAAAACGATTAACGGTCCGATAACCGAAACGGAAAACCAACCAATAACCGAAGCGCAAAAATAAAACGCAAACCACAAAGGAGCGAGAGCGAATGGCCGCTAGCAGGCAAATCGAAAGGAAAACCAAACCCAAATGATAACAGACACAAGACGAATATCGAACCGGAAAGCAAATCGTATCGGAAGCTATACACAAACGACAGACAAACTGAACGCAAATCAGCCGAAGAACAGAATGAAATCCCATCCGTTAACCGCGAACAAAACAAATTACATGGAAGGAAGCGTAAAAATTGCAAAGACAAAGCCCGATTTTAACGTTATCCCTACCAGGCCTGAGGGTCCCCTCCCCCCCCCTCTCACCCTACCCAACTTTTTGCGCTATCTCCGGAACAGGTGAAACTCCGTGACTTTATAGTTGATCGTATTGGGGTCATTTTGAGCCTATTTGCATAATCCCACGAGCAGAGGATCACGGGTAAATTCAGGATGGCGGTCACGTGGGGTACCAGAAAAGTGATGTTTTCGTCATATATCTTCAAAATGTCTGCTTTTTCGCGATGAAAAGTGGGCAAAAACTATTTTATTTGACATCACATTAACATTTATCATGCAGTTTTTGCGGAGAAATTGCATAAATAAAAAATTCGGAAAATCTGACCGAAAAAAATCAACCAATAAATGTCGTTTTGAAAATGACGTCGCTGACGTCATCACACCGGCCATCTTGGATTTTTTTAAATTTTCCGGTCGAGCTTGACCAAAGGGTATAAGTGTGGTAAGCTCCAGCCCCCTAGCTCAAGGGGTAAGAAATAATTTCGCCCCCCCCCACCCTGGCCCGGACAGGTCACAAGATGCCCAGGCCAGATAGGGTTAAGGGATTCCCATCTGTATATGGGCAAGTCTGTCGAGGTCTGGTATTAGATAATCTGTTATTACATATTCATAGAGGTCATAGCACACGTTTGTAAATGCCTCATTTGAATGAAAGGGAATACCGCTGATTGTCCGCCACATCGAAGGAGACCACCGTTTGTCCTAGTCCATGCTGTCATGTTTTGTCATGCTCATTGTAACCATATGCGAGTATCATAATCAGCGAATACAGTATTTGTGTCACTGGTGTTATGACCGATCAGTTCAATTTGACCAGACTTGTTTATCCTACCGGACCTTTGTACATTGCATGCGTATTTTGGCATCAGATAATTGCGACGGATGATATGTCCAATATCCTGCTGATTTTCTCTTTTCTCTGGGACATTTGCAATAAAGAAAACGGGAAACATCGCCAATGACTAACTTATAAACTGAAGGGAAATAACACCGAGAACACCAGACAAGACACTGTTTCATTATGAGTCGCGTCCCTTTATTCTAAACACAATGAACCGTATGACAAATAAACACGTTAATATATAATCTACCTGTTGCATTCATTGTATTTTCCAACTGAAATAACTTCTGACTCAAGTCAATAATAATAATATTATGACTGAATGATTACACAGTGAACCTATTTAAAGAGGTAAATTCATATTCGGACGGAAACATTAACGTGTGACTGGAATAGAGGATCCTTTCAACGTTCCTTTTCCCTCCGTTTTCAAAATAGAACAGCGGTGTTGGTGCATCGCTCATGTACATTTAATACACAAGCGTCTAGTCCATCATTCAATATTCAGCCGTCATTCATTAAAAAGGTTCCGCGTCTATATTCCAAAGACCTAAATTCTTATAACAGCATTAGCACCAACTTAAAAAGAATAGATCATAGTATACATAAAAATAGGCTAGTTCCTGCAAGATAGAAACGGTCAACAGTTTTCATGGATACAGCCAAGACATCATGATATTCCAAAAATATCAATTCCGTATGGCTGATAATCCATATGATTTTCGTTAAAGCCGTTATCTAGAGTAAGATGCAGGTCAGTATAATCATATGTCTGTAATTACAACACATATAAGGGAAGTGGGAAGAGGTGCCGACATACTGACTGCGTCACATGACTTCACAAAATAGTCTTCTGGATAACCTATTCTAAAGCACATACCAAGAATCGAACGATTCGTGATATGTGTTGTATCTCAGGTACGCTTTTATTGTACCTGTTCATGTGGCAACTTGGATGGTATGACCACACGGCCCCTAGCACCGGCATAAGCGGTATTAGTTACAATTCTAGAGAGCTATGATGGAAATGCTCTGACAACTCGTATATTGGTAATTGGTGAGCTGTTTCGCTGTGACAACTCGTACATTGGAGATGGGTGAGCTGTATTGTCGTCAGATGTAAATGACGGCATTTAACACAAAAGACTAGTCTGTAAGGCCCGATGTCGACCCTGCATCAACTTCCCAGAAATGCCAACATATATCAAAGACCAAAAGGTCTGTACAGGGGGCGGGCCTCGGGGACGAAACGTCCACCAGCAGAATCTCGCCATATACAGGAAAAAATTACAACACATATAACGGAAGTGGGAAGAGGTGCCGACATACTGACTGCGTCACATGACTTCACAGAATAGTCTTCAGCAATAAATCGTTAAACCACTAATGTTGTATTCTAAAAGTAATAATTTGGGGATTTTCCCCAAAAGGAAATACACGCATATACTTCAGTCTCGCCTAACAATAGGACATGTGAAAAGTAACACTGTATGATGAGGAATTAATGATTGATGATTAATCCCAAACTCGAATTCCACTTTTGTAGTGCCGAAGCCTTCGATATCACACCACATTACATTATACAAGCAAGTAGGCCTTACAATTGGAGAAAAATAATTGATAGAAACTTTCCCAAACATAAAAACACTTATACTTTTCTTTCGATGTAAGATTGGTATATACATGTATGTAAGAGAGAGAGAATTAAGGTTTAACGTCGCGTTCAGAAATCTTTCAGCTATATAGCGACGATTGGTATATAGGTAAAGTTCAGGCTACGTGTACGCTTCACTGTATGAGAATGACACTTTTGAGGGACTATCCCCACAATGATACTTCCCAGTTGAACATATATGAGCAGTACAGCGCGGTCACGAATCTGGAAAAATATTTCTCAAAACGAAAGTCGACATATATCTCAATATTTGCATGTGCATGTAACATAGACATTTATGCAAACCACAGTATGTTGTACAACGCTAGTCAGATAAGTTTTTATGGAAATTTCCCCAAGCTGAACATCACTGCGCTATAATTAATTTAAGGAAAATTACCTCTAAATCTGCATACACCACATTTTTTTCTAGCAACAAACCGTACAGTGTCGACGAAATTATTTTAAGAGAAAATACCCCAAAATTACAAACATAAGAGTCTTCTCCTTGAAGTGATTGTGAGGACAAATTCCCAAAATCTACACATACCAGCAAGCATACATTTACGTGAGCTGTAGAGTGTGATCATGATTCTGAGGGAATTTACACCAAAACGAAATATATCTCGGCATTTAATATATCTCGCACATATTAGGCAGTTATGAGAGAGAGAGAGAGAGAGAGAGAGAGAGAGAATTAAGGTTTAACGTCGCATTCAGCAATAGCGACGATCAAACAAAATTCTAAGTAATCAATTAAAAAACTCGGTAAACTAATGCGTTAAAACAGGTACAAACATTAAAATTTGTACAACAAACCAATCTCTCTCAAATAACCTAAAATACAATCCTCTTTCACTATGCTAAAAAGATCTTCCAGCGTAGCTGCTCGATAAAAAGTATCTCTTACAGTCTTAAAATCTATGCAGTCGATGAGAATATGTTTCACCGTGAGATCTTCATGGCAAGGTATACACCTTGGAGTCGGCTCCTGTTTTAATAAATATTCATGAGTTAATCGTGTGTGATCGATCCTACATCGTCTAATCATGGCCTGGTCGAAACGTTTATGACTGTTCAGGTGAGTATAACCAACCGTTTTTTTGAACTCGTGAAGGTTGTTATTATCCATAGTATCCCATAAAGATTGAAACAGCTTTCTTACATAAGCGCAGATAGATGGTCTGAAATCACTGTATGGTATTCCAACAGGGTCAACTTCTTCATCTAGAGCTGCCTTAGCCAATCTATCAGCTTCAGTGTTGCCTTTGATGTCAACGTGACTGGGCACCCAACAAAACACAATATCTATCTGTTGATCAAATCTGGTGTCATATAATTGTAGAATTTCCAAGATGGTGGGATGAGTGGAATTTCCATTTTAATTGCTTTAAGGCATGACAGTGAATCTGAGAATATGACATATTTTTTCCTTCTAGTGGATCCAATACCTTCTAAAGCTGATAATAGAGCTTTTGCTTCTGCAGTAAATATGGAACTTTACCTGGCAGTCGATACGTTTTAGTTTTGGAACTAAAGATGGTAGCACATGCTACTCTCTCACCATCTTTAGAACCATCTGTATAAATAGCCTGATGTGAACTGTATTTCTCTCTCAGTAGACCAAATTCTTGTGTATACACGAGCTGGCTCGTGTCTGCCTTTTTATATTTAGTCAGTGAAATATCTACTTCTGGCGTGGCTAACTGCCATGGTGGAGTTGGCAAGAGCTCGTTAGGTAAAATCTGACTAACTTTAATACCAGCTGCTACAAGGTGTGGTTTCATACGGATTCCAAGAGGTGGAATAATCGAGGGTTTCTTTAAAAAGAGATCTGCGTACTGAGGGTTGAAAACACAGTTATATGCAGGATCTGAGTGGTTCGAACGCAGTTTGGTGATATATTGCAGTGATAATTTAATTCTCCGAAGTTTTAAAGGAAATTCATCCGCTTCGACATACAAGCTTTCTCTAGGTGATGTTCTGAACGCAACGAGGCAAAGTCTTAGTCCTTGATGGAGAATAGAATCTAGCTTTGCCAAGTTTGACTTGCTTGCACCATTGTAAACAATAGAACCATAATCGAGTTTGGAACGAACAAGCGATCGATATAAATGAAGGAGAGTTCAATAAAATAGATTAATTACCGGCAGGGAACACTATGCGCAATAACATTTGATGTGCCAAACAAACGCTTAGCGATGGGACGACCAGATAACAAGAGGCCATGACTTCTACCACTGCATGGCTGAAGTGAAAAAAAAATAGTTAGCATATGCTTCATTATTAGTGAATGATGAATGCTGAATACAAAATCTTGAAATCTTTGAACTTGAAATCCTGGGTTTCCAGTTTTAATGTTGATCTTTATATCTGTTTTCAGCACTACTGTACCATGTCCGGGACAGGTCCACCGGACGTCATATGTTGGCTAAAATGGTCACCCTGCGTAAAGACAATACTGTTGAACCTGCATTTGTGTTGCAGTCAGAGGATGGGCGGTTGCACACAGCATCGACCATTTGGTTCAAAGGTAAAATACAGGCCTCTTTTAAAATTAGTTTACAATAATCATGATAATAGAAACACAAAACAAGTGAAAAAAAGAAACACAAAAGAAAAACAGAGCAAGAGAGTTTCACGGACTTTACACCATATCCAAATGAGGTATGAGGGTGAACCGTGGGACTCAACGAGAGAGAGAGAGAGAGAGAGAGAGAATTAGGGTTTAACGTCGCATTCAGCAATATTTCAGCTATATAGCGACGATCAAACAAAATTCTAAGCAATCAATTCAAAAACTCGGTAAACTAATGCGTTAAAACAGGTACAAATATTAAAATTTGTACAACAAACCAATCTCTCTCAAATAACCTAAAATACAATCTTCTTTCACTCTGCTAAAAAGATCTTCCAGCGTATCTGCTCGATAAAAAGTATCTCTTACAGTTTTAAAATCTATGCAGTCCAAGAGAATATGTCTCACCGTCAGATCTTCATGGCAAGGTATACACCTTGGAATCGGCTCCTGTTTTAGTAAATATTCATGAGTTAATCGTGTGACCGATCCTACATCGTCTAATCATGGCCTGGTCGAAGCGTTTATGACTGTTCAGGTGAGTATAACCAACCGTTTTTTTGAACTCGTGAAGTTTGTTATTATTCATAGTATCCCATAGCATTGAAACAGCCTTCTTACATATGCGCAGATAGATGGTCTGAAATCGCTGCATGGGAGACCAACAAGTCAACTTCTCCATCTAAAGCTGCCTTTAGCTAGTTCATCAGCTTCAGTGTTGCCTTTGATGTCAACGTGATCAGGGCACCCAACAAAACACAATATCTATCTGTTGATCAAATCTGGTGTCATATAATTGTAGAATTTCCAAGATGGTGGGATGAGTGGAATTCCATTTTTAATTGCTTTAAGGCACATGACAGTGAATCTGAGAATATGACATATTTTTTCCTTCTAGTGGATCCAATACCTTCTAAAGCTGATAATAGAGCTTTTGCTTCTGCAGTAAATATGGAACTTTACCTGGCAGTCGATACGTTTTAGTTTTGGAACTAAAGATGGTAGCACATGCTACTCTCTCACCATCTTTAGAACCATCTGTATAAATAGCCTGATGTGAACTGTATTTCTCTCTCAGTAGACCGAATTCCTGAGTATACACGAGCTGGCTCGTGTCTGCCGTTTTATATTTAGTCAGTGAAATATCTACTTCTGGTGTGGCTAACTGCCATGGTGGAGTTGGCAAGAGCTCGTTAGGTAAAATCTGACTAACTTTAATACCAGCTGCTACAAGATGTGGTTTCATACGGATTCCAAGAGGTGGAATAATCGAGGGTTTAGCGAATATAAATCTGCGTACTCAGGGTTGAAAACACAGTTATATGCAGGATTTGAGTGGTTCGAACGCAGTTTTGTGATATATTGCAGCGATAATTTAATTCTCCGAAGTTCTAAAGGAATTTCATCCGCTTCTACGT